>JAPPVO010000029.1:28591615-28719114 GCA_030407325.1 Camellia japonica | reverse complement strand
ATACAACCACTCCTTAAGGTCCCTGTGTGCACTTCCTTTCTTACAGCATACATCTGGGGCCTCCTTGTTTTTGTATGTAATGATTTGTTTGTTAATATAGAAATTGGAGTATTAATTGATTAATTGATTGCAAGTTTCAAATTTTATTTTCAAGTTTTTTTTTTCTTCTTCTTCTTTCCCTCCCCTTTCCTTGTATAATGATATATACATATATAATATTTGAATTTGTATGTTTTGAGTTCTAAAATTTGGGTTAATAATAAAGATTGTATTTTCTATTTATCATGCATTTTGTATACATCATATTATATTGTTTTATACTAATACTGCAATCTTTAGTATAAAAGTTCAGGTAAGACTTGGACTTTTAACAGTAAAACATCTTTTAACTAATACTGCAATCATATTATATTATATTGTTTTATACTAATACTGCAATCTTTTGACTGCTGATGTGTTCTGACCTGGACTTGTTAAAAGATGTTTTACTGTACGTGTCATTCGTGCTGGCAGCTTCCTTTCTATTTTGAAAGATCAAAGATAATGGTACTAGCCTAATTAAATTAGTTAATAAAGTTCTATAAAGCTTTATTGGATCTTGACAATTCTATTTTTGAAGAAGTTTCCACAGCCATCTGTGTTTTCTTTTTCTGTTTCAAAAATAAAATTAAAAAGAAAAATCTGCACATGAGAAAGGAAGCCCATTGGCACAGTTTGAAGAATAGTCTATGGCTGAAGGAGAAGCGAAACATTATTGAGCTGGTACTTTCTTGAAGACAGCTTGGTTGTATGGGACTATTTGACATTTTTATACAGGAATGCAGGAATTATTATAGAGCTATTTGATTGGGTTTATCTATCTGTATATGTGCCCTATTGGAAATTATCAGGAACATGTTTGTCATCTTTTCACATTGGAATTGTCAAGGCAATATTATGCTTCAAATTTTCTTTGAGGCGTAAAAGAAAGCAGTATAAATGCTTTGCCTTTTCTGTTTTTAGCAAATTTCTGAGATGAAAGACATCCTGTTGTCTTGCATTCTTTAGTTAAAGGATATCATTGAAATAAGGTTAAAAAATTTCAGCAAAACTTGGAAGTTCCAAGCTTCCATTTTGTCTACCTTATACCACTGCCAGTGTAGGCCAAGTGGTACCTGGTTTGGCCACTTAACCTTGATTTCTGGGGAAAGAGAGGAAAAAATTGTCGATGTTTGTCAGTTCATACACTGAGGTTTTTAGTACGTGGGTCATGTTTCTGGTTAAAAATTATGAAATAACAGTGTAATTTTTAAATTGTGTGCTCACCAAACCAAATGAAACTGTTGCCTTTAAATTTTTTCTTCACAAAATTAATATAAACTATTATTACATATAGCACCTTTCATCTGTTTACAGTGGAATATAGTTTTACATTCTAAATTACTGCAACACTGCTATCATAACTGTGTTTGCCTTTCAAGAGTTCCCTGTGTCCTGTGTTTCACTTTCATTCTATATGATGGTTTGTGCATTTATGATTATTATTAAGATGATTGTGTTGGCTGTTCTGTTTTGTTTCAGCTTGTTCTAGAGGGTGTGCAGGCAAAACAACATCGAAATGCTCTATTCATGGAGAAACAAACCATGGAGAAGGCAATTCATCAAGCCGAGGCATCTGTTGATTTTTACAGCATGAAAGCTGCAAGAATTGAAGATCAGGTGTCTTGAAATTCCATTTAATGTCAAATAATCCTCAGCCTTGGATATAAATATTGAATCTGTGATATTGGCTTTGCAGTTCAAAATGTGTTCAGAACAAGTTCAGACACTTGCGGAAGATAGGTTTCAGAGCTTATCGATATTAGAAAATACCCAAAAGAAGTTGTTGGATGTGAGGAAGTCATCTCAGCAACTGAGGGACTTATTGGATAGATCACAGTCCAAGGCTGAAAAAGGTCGAGTGTCTCTTGCTGAGCTTCAGATATATCTGGAGAAAGAGAGGTAATAACTTTGTACTTGTCTTGTTCTTCTAGTTTTCGCTTTGTAATGATTGCGAACCTACATTTTTGTTTTAATTAGGTTTGGAAAGAAAAGATTAGAAGAGGAATTAGAAGTTGTGAGGAGAAAGGCTTCACGTCTTAAATCACACATAGAGGGGTCATCAGTGGTTGACAAGCTTCAGCAGGAGCTCAGAGAGTACAAGGAAATTCTCAAGTGCAGTGTTTGCCTTGACAGGTCAAAAGAGGTAAATATTCCATGTTTTTTCTTTCATCTAGTGTTCTATGAATGATTTGCAAATATTTGACTTGTAGCATATGGTGGTCGTTGCACCATTATCAGTTTGGGAGTTGGTTTATGCACAAGGGAAGCACAAATTTATCTAGTATGCATGTGGGAAAGAACATGAGGCAGACAAAGTTACACAGATGTTTGAAGCCTGAATAGAACCCTAAAAAGGTTGTGTCAAAAGAGAATGCAGGAAAATTTAAATTGTGAGGGAGTTTTATTCTGACATTTGAATTGTACTTTTTCCAGAAGAATATAATTGCTTATTACTTGTCACCTCAAAATTTCAGAATAGTTTTCCAGTAACCAACTCTCCAGTTTCCTCTTGACCTGTTTCTACACGACCTACTTCCAAATGACCATTTATAAGCAACAGAAGTGGCACCACAGTTTTGCAACATTGATAAACCCATAAAAATTTATACTGCTGCTCCCACTTTACTTTCTCCGACTCTCAGCATTAGATCTTCTGCACAAACAGAACTGAATAAGCTGACGTCACGTTAACCTACTCCTTCCCTCAAAAATACTCTTCCTTGTCATGTTTCTAGGGTGATTTGGGCTGGATATGCAGTTTTGTAACTTGAAGATTTTGCTGTAGACTTATAGAATCCATTCAAACGATGCCACATTTGACATTTGTATCTAAGGAAGGTAGGAATCATTTATCTTGGCTCAAGCATGCAAGTAAATTAGAGCCATCATCCACACTGCAACATCTGTAACTTGACTTTTACTGGATGGCAAACTATCCATGTGCATGATAATAATGCACATGAAACTGCTGTGGGGACACTAGATGTGGGTTTTAACTTTTACAATCTTTCATTATATATATATATATATTTAATCTTGTTGAGAAGTAACTTTTCTTCTGTCTTTCATTTGCGAACAAAAGACAGAAGAAAAATAATTGTAACCCATGTAAGCATTTTAAATTATGGCTCGCACTCTTGTTCTTCAGCAAACCCTCTTTCTGGTCCTTATGTGGTCTTCTTCTTCTTCTTTTTTTCCCCAATTATTTTTGGTGCAAATAAGAGCTTCATTAACAATGTTGTCTCAGACTTGAGACTGTCGTTAACCAATACTAAACGCGTAATCAACCCCTTTTATTGTCATGTGAAACGTTGTTGAGAGAGACAACAAAATTATAGTGGAGACATATTCAAGGGAATGGAAGAAAGTTTTTACCAAAAAAGGAAAAGAAAGCAGAAATACTTGTCCAGGTGACCATTGCATTTATGTTGCTTAGGTTCCCTCCTTTTCCTTTTATACCTGAGACTTAATAGTCCATGGATTTTAGGCATCTCTATTGGTGGAGCGTCAGGTGCAGGTATGTATCTAAGTATCAGATTCATGTAAATTTTATGTTGACACTAGGACAATGCTAGATTTCATGTTTCTTTGTTACTTCTTTTATCATTTTAATGTAACAAGGTGTTTACAAACTAACATAGAGCATTTTATGTATAAAATTGGAGTCTTATGCATAGTTATATACTAAACTCAACTATTTAGGCATACTTAAAGGGTGCATGTGCAAATAAGCATGCCCAACACATGTCTCTGCCTGTACTCAAGTGTCAAATGTCCAGGGTACTTCACAAATTTAGAAGAGTCCATATAACATTGTCTCAAACAACAAATTGCTTTAAATATGTGATATGCTTATTGCCCTTGGCACAAAAAAAGGATTTTTTTAAATGCGTTGTCCATGTATTTTCGTCTGTAATTAATTTTTATTTAGTATGTTTCAACATTGTTATAAATGTTTGACTCTTCAGGTTGTCATCACAAAATGCTACCACCTATTTTGCAATCCGTGCATTCAAAGGATTATAGAATCACGCCATCGCAAGTGCCCAGTTTGTGCTGCAAGTTTCGGTGCAAATGATGTCAAACCTGTTTACATCTGACTGGAAACTTGAGAAACTGCCTATTGATGACTTACTCCCCCAGAGGTGCCCATGATGCAGGACTCGGGGTGTCAATGCCCACAGGTTCACATGTATTGTTAAATTAGAGGTTGAGATGAAGAAACATTGACATGAAACAGTGGAAGTTTCTGTTGCTTTCCCATTCAACCTTGTGCAAATTGGGCTGGATTTGCGGGTCCTAGTTTTAGGTTATTGATTTCACATAGTTTGTCAAGTTTAGTGTAATTATGTAGTTTGAAATTTTCATTGACTGTTGAGCAACTGGATTATTTCCATTTATTATTTGCAGTTTTTTTTCTAAATTAGTCCAGTGCTAGTCCATGGAAGTAGGGTCATCATGTGATGAATAAAAAAATTAAAAGGTGTCACTGTGCATTCAACTGAAACTTGCTTCTGAATGAATGATTTTTGTCAGTGAGGGTTTGAATTGTCTCAAATTTGGAACGTAGGTTGAATTTTTGGATCACCATGCTTTTTGGTACATAGATTCTGGAACATATCATTGTATTGTTTTGGTTGCTTTATAATAGTATCTTGTAAAATGATTATGCAGGTCTAACTAATAATCCATTTGTGTATATATGCCTTTTAAATTCATTTGGTGTTGATTGGGACAATTCCATGTCTCGTGGACAATTTTGGTGACATGCCTATTGTTCTCACTTATGTTTTATCATAATTTTTTGAGTACTAATTTTGCTTTTATGGCTCATAATTTTGAGGGAAGAGCAGGGAAACAGTTGAAGCCTACATGATTAGCATTCTAGTATCTGGTTGCAGTATGTTTTATTGTTACACCACTTTCGCCTGATTTCCTTTTGTATTATTTGTACTGATCAATGTACCGAAGAGGAAAGGGGTGCTGATTTTGATTTTTCACTGTGAGATTATTGAAGGATGCAGAGACTGGATTCTCCACCATATGGAATAATTTGGAGTCTGGAACAGCTCGGGAGAATTTCAATGTGGATATTGATGATTGTGGATATTTTTTTGATTGTATTCATCAAGCTTCATGTTTTATTTTTTTTATTTTTGCATTGTACATGTGAGTATATATATATTTCGGTTCATGTATATTTATTCGATTATTGTTGCTTTACTTCAGGAGGTATTCATCTTGTAGTATTTTTCCTTGGAAAACACTTTTTGAGCTTTTATGGTAAGTGATGAACATGCTGAGTTGGTTTGGTTGTGGTTTGGTATAAGTCTCCTCTATGTTAGAGCATCCACATCTCTCTTGCCAAAACTGATTTGGTGCTATTTTGACGAGCAACGCTACAAAAAAAGAGGTGCATCAAGCTCGTTAGACCATCTTTGTATTATAGAATTGCTACAGTAGTTCGCTACATGAGATGAGTCACTATTCACAGGCTATTTGAATTTTATTATTTAAAATATACAAGAATTGGAAACTCGCTTGCTCATTTCGTGTGTCATCGCAAACTAGTTTTGAAGCTCATCTGTGTATCCAGAAGCTCATCTGGAAACAGACCATCACCATTGCAACACATTAGTGCTCATCTACCTTCATTCTCATCACCATGGCCGGTTGTCCATCATCTGGATGTCCTCCCGAATGTCCTGTGAGTATTTTGTACTTGAAGGAGGAAATTGTCCAAAATTGGCCTGACCGGTCGTCTGGTCGGTTGACCGCCCATGTGTGTTTTCGGCTCTGCTTTGCTGCTGTTGTTTTGCTGCCGTTGTTTTGCTTGTTGTCTGCTGCTGTTTTGGACAAATCTAACATCTATTTAAATTGAAAAAGATAAAAGAATAAAAAATAATATTTTAATGAAATAGAATTTTAGAATAGAGAGTTTGATGGAGTGTTTACTTAAATTAGTCAAAATACAAAAGTGGATTTTGGATTATAATTTGATTCAAAATTTGTTGAGACTGATGCGGATGCTCTTAGTGGTTTAAGTTTGATCTGCATGGATTTCATTGAGGAACTATTAGCTTGCTTTTAATTATTTTAGGTGTTAGTTTTCAGTTTTCTGTTTATGAAAAATACGGAACAAGTTATTATTATTATTTTTCATTGTTAAAAAAAAAGTCTTTTTTGATGTACACAAGTTTTGAGGACAAATAGAAATAAAAATGGAGAAACATGATATAATTCTTAGTTCCATTCTATTCTATTTCATTCTCATTCAATGATAGTTCTATATTTTCAAGTTTAATTATACATTAAATAATGGATTGAAGTGATTTTTAGGTAGAAACAAACGAAAATGCTAGGCACTCCAAATGTTTTATCAACATTTCTAATAAATATCTTGCATGGGTGTGGGACCTATATTATGTGGGTCTTATGTGAGTTCAACATCTATGTGAAATATTTGATAAAAATATTGGTAAAATATTTAGAATTTCTAACATTATTTAGAAACAAAATGCTTGTAAGGCTTTGTCTTGATTAATAGGTAAGATCCTAAGCTCCAAGTTAACTTGGGAGGAAAACAGAGATCATTTTTTTTTTTTTTTTTTTTTTTTTTTGGGAATAATTCCTAATTTTTTGGGTTTTTTTTTTTTTTGGAAGACTTTTTGGGATTATGTGCATCATACTTTGCTTATCCCATTTTACCCATATTTTCGTGTCCCCCAACCAGAGGCGGATAGTGATTTCACACACAAACAACCAAAAAAACAAAAAAAAAAAACTAGTGATTTCAAGCCAAGCAAAATCAATCATACATACTGTACATTGCAAATATCAATTCTAACTTTGGAGGTGAACTGTAATTAAATTTTCTTTTTAATGAACGTGTAAAAAGTAATATCAATTTCTATTAAAACAAATGTGAATGTTTTTTAAGCAGTTTTTTTTTTTTTTTCTTCTTCTTTATCGGCAAAAAAAAAAAGGACGCTCTGTGGGGGCATTATAACATTTGTGGGCCTCCTAGTTCCGGAATAATTGGTTGTTGGTTAAATTTAACCTAACTCATAGGAACCGACCCCCCACCAATGCATTCAATGGACCTCATTACGCACCGTAGAAGAGGTCAAGTTTTGATCGGAGTACAACACAAAATCTCCGCAGGGAGGGCGTGCCCTCCAAGATTTGAACCTGACTCGTCTCTGTGGAAATGCAATGTGTTATTCACGAGGCCACCATCCCTGGTGCTTTCTAGCAGATCTTGTTGTCTTCATAATTGACGAGAAATGAGTAATGTGCAAGATTGACAAGAATATGTTCCTTATTTTTATTGTAACATGTAGTGTCAAACCAAACGTTACCAAAGAATAAAAAAGGTTAAATAATCTTAAATTGTTATTTGAAAAAAATTCTTTTAGGGCGAACGAATATAATTTTAAAATCTTTATAACTAATACTAATATATTTAAGAAGTTATCTCACAAATTTGAAATAGTAGCCGCCTTGCTCTTTTTTTTTTTTAATCAGCTAAGTAAAAATTTCATTAAAAACATAAAATTAAAGGTACAGAAAGATGCAATGCATCGAGAGAGGTTTAGACAGTACAAAATACTCTTACTACTGCAACTTGCACTCATACGACCAACCTCTCGGCCTCACGAATTGCCCCTACCGACTCCCTGTTTAGTCCATCCCTGTCATCAGTTATTCTTACAGCACATGTGGGCCGTACCTGTGAACTCCTCACACAGGTTTCATGGGTACAAATACACTACATCACGTTGATATATCTGTTATACAATATATTTTTCCAACCATGAATTATTTACTTGCACAATAATTGGATTTTCTTGTCCAACAATATATCACTAGTATACAAGCACACTACATCTCAAATCAAAGCATTGGATTCTTCTTCTAGTGTTGGAATCTATATCTCCTCAAGATCAATCACAAAATTCTGATAGCTTCAATTATATGGATGTCAACTTGGTTTTTTCTGGTAGTTGTTTTTTATTGGTGGTGGTTGGCTTTTTGCCACACTTGATTTTCTTATTTCAGAGGGGGGATTTTTTTTAGTCTGTCTTTCTTCTTAATGTTGTAGGTGGAGTTGGTCCATGGGTCTTTTTTTCACTTTCTTTCTTGATATGGTGATTTTAATGTTTTTTATTTTTATTTTTATTATAATCAATAAACTATTCTTTTTTTTTTGCCAATAAAAAATTCAATTATATAGAATAGGTTTTGATGCATTTCATTTCTTATACCTGTAATTTCATGTTTTAATGAAATCTCTACTTTACTCAAAAAAAAAAAATGTTAGGAATATTGGCAATGTAACAAGGTAAATAAATGAAAAAGAGTGCAAATATTTTTGGATAAATTATAAATACAGTTTCTATGTTTTGCTTAAAATACGATTTTTCTTCTATGGTTACGGAAATTACATCCCGCCTCTTGAAATTTCTAATTTCATAACAAATGACTCATTTTATTAATAAATCATTAAGTTAATTAATAGTTTTTAATGATGTCAGAAATTTATCTCAATTAATAATTCAGTTAATTTTATCATTGTATAGGAAAGCAGTTAGGAATTTAATTTTCTCAGTTAATTTTGTTAAATAAAAAATTCTGACAATGGGTGTTTGTAATTTTTCGAACCATAAGGGACAATATATATTTCAAGCAAACATCAAAAGGTGTATTTGTAATTTATTTGATATTTTTTTAGAAATGGCTTCTCTCCAATCCTTTATTAAACGAGAAAGGTCATTTGGTGGGTTATGGGCCCTTTTTAAGCCTATTTCAGTAATTTGAATCATTCATTTGGTAGGTTCTGTCAAACAAATTATCTATGCAAAAAATAAGATTGATCAGGTATCGATAACCACATGATAATCAGATCATATTTCTCTTAAAAAAACAAACTGTTTATTTTCAAATCATGTTAATAAATTACCATTACCGTGTGTGGACAATATTTATTTTTAATGAGTCAAAATGTAATAATTTTAAATTTATACTATACATTACACTTCCCAAGTAAAATTCTACATGCATGAATTAAATGTAGGAAAAATTTAATTCTCAAAAACATATTACAAATAAGCTTATTTTTCAACACAAGTACCGAAATTACTTGTAATTGTGCGATGTGATTAGAATTTGAGCTTCGTTGGTGCAATTTGAAGTATATTGGGTACGAGAAAGTATATTTTAACTAGAGAAGATCTCGTCATTTTCATAATCTAACAAGTAGGGCTAATAGATGTAATTTAAACATTGAGAGACTAAATTGAAACATTTGTATATATTGGAGACCAAATTAATACAATTTAAATATTGAGAAACAAAGCGACAAAATGCTCATATTTGGGGGATTAAAAATATAATTAACCTATAAACTTATTAATAGTTCCTACAATATGATGAAACTTTTACATTAGAACCGTATGTGTAATTCACATTAGAACCGTATCAATGGTGTAATTCACATTCAAGCTGATAATACATGTTCTTAAGCCCATTGGTCCGGTTTGGTAGGACTTATTTCAGCTTTTAGCTTAATTTAAGCTATTTTGATGTGTTTGGTTCAGCTTAACAATACAACTTATAGCTTTTTATAAGTCAAAAATCAACTTATTCTTTGAGTGAGGGAGGAGAAGCTTAATTTATAAGTAAAAAATCAGCTTATGTTCACAGCTATAAGCTATAAGCTGTTAGGCTATAAGTTATAATCACTTTTCCATAGCTCTACCAAACGGGACCATTGTCTGGCAACCAGCATGGGCATGAGTTTACAATTGTACATCTAAACTTTTGGATGATCTGTTTAATAGTTAGTTATTGGGGTTTTAGCAGTTAACAATTTTATAGGTATTTTAAAGAAACAAAAATAGCATGACAAAATTTCAAGTTCTTAGTTGTATGCTTGATATAATAGAAGAGTATATAATAATTATTGTCGATATTAATTAATTAAAAATTTGAACCATATGCATATATATTCCGACTTGTGTACTAACTACTAAGACTGATCTACTATCTATTTATTCTGATCAAAAAAATAAAAAAAAAAAAATCTACCAGCTATTTATTAATTTTCTAATGTTGAAAATCTTGAAACTTTGAATTATTAACTTAGAAAAACCATTAGCCAAATGAGGTTCCATAATGATTTGATTTGCATACACATGAGGTTCCATAATGATTTGATTTGCATGCACATGAGGTTCCATACTGAATTAATAATACTTCATTAAGTGGTTCTTAGACCCTCATTCATAAATATTAAGTAAAAAATAATCTCCACGTAGATTGTAAAATACATCAAGTTATTTGAGTTGAACTCGTGGTCAGTTGAGTTAAAAACTTGTTTAAAATTAATTCGTTATGTTGTTGGAAAATAATGATTATTTAGTAACTTTAATGTGAAATTAAAGTAGGTCCACGCAGTGGCGGAGCCAACAAGGGACGAGGGGGGTCACGTGCCCCCTGAATTTTGGAAATTTATTTATTTATTTTTTTGCAAATATAAAGAAAGAGGGTGACTATTGGTTCAATGGTTATGACTTGGCCTAATAACCTTAAGGTTATGGGTTCAAGTCTTGGTACCACCATTTTGTGCATTATGTCAAAGGTTAGGTGTGTACTGAATCTTTTTCCTCCCAAATACACATTAATGTGTACTAATTGGGCATTGTTGTTGTTGTTTTGTTGCAAATATGAAGAAAAAATTTTAAATAAAAGAAATTACAAAAATATAATTAGAGTGAAATGTCAATGGCATTTTAAAATTATGAGAATAATAATGGTTGTTTTGAATAAAAATGAAGAGACTATTATAACCATATCATCTATGAAATTTTATGAAAATTTTTGAATGTAACAGTGATGTCATTATTATTGACATGCAAGTATAAGTAATCTCACTATAAAGATATGAAATTTATTGGATTGTTAGTTACATCTGACATGTGAGGTTCACTCTCTATGTATTTATTACTATTAGTTGGTGATGTCACATACTAATGATGACGTGGTATTACCATTATATTGAATTTTAATCAAATTTTGTATAATTTTTTTTTTATCATTATATAATTTATTTTAAGACTTATATCCATATTTTTTATATTGTCCATGATATATTAGTTATAAATTATTATTTTTTTTGATGTTTCTCGAAATCAATCGTAAAAATTTACATTAAATATTTTTGTAAGATTTTTCAATATTATAATTAATAAGTGCCCCATCTAATTTGATTTTCTGACTCCGCCACTGGTTCCACGTGAGTTTAGATTTTTTGTAATAAGATCTTTACTTTACAAAAAAAATGACAAAAAACTATCCAGTTATGCTATGGACCCCAAAATAATCTACCCGAAAATTTGGTTGATTATTTGGGGTCTATAGCATTTTCCAAACGATTAAGATTTTAAATAAGAAATTGTCTCATAAAGTTAGTCTCAAGAATGAGGTATTGGGAAAGGTGTGTAACCACCTATCCCACATTGATTATAGAGGAAAGTATTGATGGATATTTAAATTTGTAATTTTTGATAAGGGTGTGAGCCCTTTAGAGCATCTAAATTTTCCGAAAGAAGGGGGTTATGGATATTTCAAGGATAGGCTTTGGGCCAAGATTATGGTCTAAGTTTTGTTATACAAAAAGTATCACACGTGTGCGCTACCCGCCCGCTCGCCCAAACTAGACTGGGTCGGGTCTGTGGATCTTAGGCTTGAGACTTGTTGAATTGGATAAGGTTTGGGTTAGTGGCCTACTAACCTAATTTTTTTCTGGACTAGGTCAAGTGATGGTGGTTGCAGATTTACACACATGTGTATATAGTGTGTAACCTCTATAGTTATGGTGGATTTATTCAATCAGTTTTGCAGAATTGATTTCTACAATTATGGTGAATTTATTCTATCAATTTTACAGAATTGATTTCTAGATTGGTTGCTAGCTTTCATGGCAGATGACTTCTCTCCTCTTTCTCCCTTATCTATAAATAAAGACCACCCTCCTTTGGTTTTGGACACATAATTTTTCCTCTCTTGCTATACTATCAATTTGCTTATATTATTCTTCCAAGTGTGAGAGAGTCCTGTCATCGTCAAGTTCGCCGAACCTATTCAGAAGGTACTTCTACTCTAGCTGGTTTTGACCGTCGTATTTTGGGAGACAGATATCGGCATACTTCCAGCATCTATCGGTGATGCGGCAAATCTGTCTTAAGGAACTTGTAGTTACATAGCTTCGATTGTTTTTTCATTTTTTATTGGGGAAGTTACTCATAAATCCTAAATGTTGATCTTGTGTTCCATTTGGTCCCAATTTTTTTCGTGTGATCCATTTGGTCCTCTCTATTGTGGAAAAGACACAAGCGCAATTGGGTTAATCACGGGCTACTTTATGTAAGGTTTTTATTCGGTATATGCTTAAAACTTACCACGTCATGCGCTTGGTTGGGTGACACACAATACAAAAATACACTAAGGCTTTTTATACTTTGCTTTATGGGTTAATGCATTGCACGTGACATACAAACCACTCTTCCCTTTTATTACTTGACCCGTCACGTTAGAGTGTTACATTTGGAAAAAGTAAACTAATTTTTTTATTTTTTTTAAAATGTCACATCATACCCGCCACGTTGGAGTGTCACATGTCACGTTTGAGAAAAGTACACTAAGAAGTTTTTTTTTTATTTTTTTAGAGTGTCACATTATACCTGTCATGTTGTCACGCTTGAGAAAAATACACTAATGAGTTTTTTTGTTTGAAGTGTCACATCATATCCGCCATGTTGTCACATTAGGAAAAAGTACATTAAAGAGTTTTATTTTTTTTTAGAGTAAGTTTTGGAGTGTTACATCATACCCGTTACATTGTCACATTTAGGAAAAGTACACTAAGGAGTTTTTAATTTTTTTGGAGTGTCACATTAATATCTGCCACATTAGAAAAAAGTATATTAAAGAGGTTTTTTTTGAAGTGTCACATCATATCCGTCACGTTGTCACATTAGGAAAAACTACACTAAAGAATTTTTATTTTTTTGGAGTAAAAATTTTGGAGTATTACATCATACCCGCCACATTGTCACATTTAGAAAAAGTACACTAAGGAGTTTTAATTTTTTTTAGAATGTCATATCGTTGGAGTGTCACATTAATACTTGCCACATTGGATAATCACATCATACCTGTGACATTAATAAAAAGGTATATCTGTCCATCAAAACACTACTAAAATAAAAAAATATGACCGTACGGAAAGAAACTTTTCACTCATAGAACTTAACAGATAAATAAAAAAACTTAGGACTAGTTGGAATACTTGTTTGTGAGATGAGATTTATTGGTAAATATTCCTTTTTTATTTCAGTTTATTATATTATCCCAGAATGTGGCTCTAGTGTGTTTTTGTTCTTCGAATTGTAATCTATAGTTTAAATTAGCTATATTATTTTCTATTTGATGATTCAAATTTATATAATTCTGAATCTGTTTATTTTGATTTAATATGCATTTTAGACAACAGTTATATAAACGAGTTAAGTTTGGAATACATTTTGAAACTTGTTAAATTTTTGAGCTCGATTTAATAAGTTTATTTTGCACCCTAGGATTGTATAAAAAATTAAGTTACTCAAATTTGATTGTATTCAATTGTAGTAAAACTTAACTCAAAAGATAATTAAACTAAACTTAAACACATTTAAATTTTTTTTTTTCAAATTTTCAATTCAAACTTGAATAACTCATTACTCAACCTACTCAGCTGGTTTACAACACCATCTCCCCCCCCCCTCCAAAAACAACCTATCACAATTAACTAGTTGATCCTATTATTTGTGAATTATTTTATATTGTACGTAGAATGACTTCTTAAATTTAAAAAAATTTCCCTATTAGTACAATATTACGATGCATATAAGATGACTCCAAACTATTTACTATGACCCCTTAAAATAAATTTATAATATCATCCCTGTATATATATATATATAAAAAAAAAAGTCTCTCAAGAAGGCAAAGTGTAGTCAAGGAACTTAATAAAGGAGAAAACACAAAAAAGGAAATATACACGTGTGTTTTGAGCAAAAGCATTTGATGCACTTCTTTCCAAGTTAAAAGCAACACAAGGTTGGATTCTTTGCTCTTTCCCACTTTGCATCTCACATGGTTTTGGGATTCCCATCTTTAGCTATAGAGCTAAACCTTCCCAAAAACTTTGATTTGATCATTTAATTAATAATTAATTTCTAGGTACCTCAAACACTAATTAAAAGTTTACTATTTAAGCCTAAAAGTGAACTTCCCTCATCATTAGATGCTCCAACAATGGTTCATCCCACTAATTTGGGAGCATTAATGGATCATTAATGAGGTGAAAATTCAAAAAAAAATAAAATAAAAAAATACAAGAGCAAAACATCCCATCATGTGGACCCACACCACTTTAGAGCTATTAGTGCTCCTCTTTTTAATAGTCTCACTCATTTTTATTAAATGCTCTATGTCTACTGGTCTATTCATCTCATGTTAAATTAATAATTTATTAAGCAAATGATTAATTTTCATGTTCTCACATGTTGTTAAGCTTGTCCCCGACCGATCGCATAAAGTGCATCATCAAGATTTCTTTGTTAACATGTTCAGATCAGATTAGTGAGCAAGACAATTAATGATAACGAGTAATGATATATAAACATACAAATTAGATATATATATAATTTATATACAAAATGATACATGATTACATTGAAATTTATTATTTTAAGACAGAGCGTTTATTAAAATAATATTTAATTAAAAAAATATCATTATTACATTATTTTGATAAAATTTTGTTTAAATTTTTTTGATATGATGAGTAAGAAAAGTACAAAGAAAAGTATATAAAATTCGATCACAAAAATACAAAGAAAAGTATATTATTTCTGATCACAAAAAATCTGGTTACAAAAAATAATTGTTTGTGATATCAAAGCAATCGATACCAAAATTAGTAACAAAAATTATTATTTGTGATAATAAAATAGTCTAAAAAATTATTATTTGATGGTCATGTGTATACAACCATGGTTATGATTTAAAACTCTTTGGAACTGAATAAATCCATAGTCATGATCATTATACATGTCCACAAAATGTTTTAAGTATAAATTCCCAAAATACAAGTGAATGTTTGATAAAAATCTATTGCTTAAAATGAGGTTTACCGTGTAACATAAATATGGACACGTGATACAGTGTTGACATCTTAATATATCGATTTTTAAAAAGCACAAGAAACAAATCGCTTGGGCCGCATTGTAGAATAAATATTAAAAATATCATTCACGTAACAATTATAATTTACAGAATGAAAAATAACTGTAAAATATAAAATACACATGATATATCTATCTTATAAATTATCAAAACATATTTAGAATGAAAAAGTTGCATTCTAAAGAATACAAAACAATATTATTATGAAGACATTCATCACATAAATCATGTTTGAAGAGTGATTAAAATATTCGAGAAATGTGTATAAAAACATTCAGTACTAAATTTACATTTTTAATTAAAACACGTTGAAGTAATCTTAGAAACACATTTTAAAAATGTCCCCAAAGTATTCAGACACAACGCACGTCTCCTTATTTACCATGTTGCAATGGAAAGCAGTTAAAGTTTCATGAAAAATGATCCGGACCCCACAGGGGGGTCACCCCTACGACCCCCACTAGCCTGTGATTGGCCAATTTTTTTTTTTTTTTTTTTTTCTTCTCCTCCTCCAATCACCAACCCCACGTGTGTGTGGGGTGGGGGTGGGGGTGGGAGAGAGGGGTCTCAACCACCTCCGAAATTCCATATATATCCAAGAGGTGTAATTAAGTTAACCTTGTCTTGTAGCATCTGACATACCAACCATAAACCTCACTTACACATGTTAGCTACTTACAAATAACGACCCTATGACTCTATACCTAAAGCCTATTTGTGTTTGTATATTGCCATAATTTACATTATTGTATTATCTTAAGCCTAATCATAGTAATTAAACTTCATACCTTCCATGAACAAAAAGAATTTCTTTATATCCTCAAAGAAACCAAAAAAAAAAAAAATTGAGTTTGGATTCTTTGTAGTACACTTCATATAATGCAATCTATAGTGCTTTAAAATAGAAGAGTAAAATTAAAAACAACGTCATTTTGAAATCTTAACTCAAGTCTGAATGAAAACACTAAAATGATATCATTTTTAATTTTACTCTTTTATTTTAAATCTAAATGCTTAGTTTCTCTGTTTTCGATGTGATATGTTGTCACTCAAAGCACTTGGTGTGCTATGGATCAAACCCAAAATGAATATGAATAATACATTTCAAACGGTTGGACATTTTTTTGGATATTTTTTTTGTTCTAAATAGGTAACATTATTAAGATGCATTTCAAATGGTAAATATTTTTTCTGAATAGGTAGGCATTATTAAAATTGAATACAATTCTTGAAAAAACTGTTTGAGTGTTGTTATCAAGTGATTAATCTTTCTTTATTGATGTATAAATATTGTTTGCTATTTAAAAAAATATCGATTGTATTTCTTGAACTTGTAATTTGCATCAATAAACCTTTTTTTTTTTTATAAGAAAAATCTAGTGGTTGTCAAAAAATGGGTCAAAAGATTGCAAATGAAATAAAATCTGAAATCTTTTCGCTCAATTAAATAATTTAAAATCTCACAATCATACCCTTATTTTTAATAATTCTTTGATTTTCTTGACCTATGATAGAGATTGGTCATGGCATAAAAAAGATCTTAAATTTCATTGAAGTTCGTTAATTTACACACTCATATTTTTGTCATCAATGGGACCCTCTAAATTGAATGGATACAAAAGATGAACCAAAAATTGTCATGAGATTCCAAGTTCCCCTGTACTTTTCTTCTCTCTCCAATTGGAAATCTGTCAAAATTAGCCTGGACCTAGATCATGAAATTGTTTTTCAATTCATATATAAAACGTGGCCCAAATAATTAGCTCCATTTGTGGGGCATTTAAGTATAAAAATTTGTATTATTATATGCAAGATTTGTTGGGGGAAGCAAGAGATTATCATTTTTATCTTTTCTTGCCACTATGACTTTGCTAATTGAAAGGTAGCCAAAATGATTGAGAAATAGATTATGGAGGAGAATAGTGATGGTGATGTCACTTGACACTTGTCACTAGCGAATAGTGGCTTAAATAAGTGTAATAGGGCATAGATACAAATACTTTTTTTCTTTACTTTACTTAAATAAGTGTAATTGGAATGTATGAGGGAGAAGTAAAGAACTAAGAATAAAAGTTAAAATATTGAGTTTGAGTTACTTAAAAAAGTTATTGATGATTTGTTTGATCGTTAATTTTAAAATTTGAAATTAATCAAGATGTATGCAAGTGTTGATGTTAAAATTTAGGAATCTTTCGTCAATAGAATGCTGATAAAGCATAAGGATGACGTGGCAAGGATGACATGGCAGGATTGGTGAATATGACTAACATAGAGTAAGGACGTGTTGGAAAGAAAAGGGTAAGGAAGATAATGACAAAAATCAAGGAAGAAATCAAAAATTTAAAGAAGCAGTTCCTAGAATGTAGGGATAGACATGAAGGAAATCAGATAATCAAGGGAGATTAGAACCAAGAGCCAGGCCAGAAGTCAAGTATAAAAGAGAGAGCTGGGTGCAGAATAAAATCATCTCATCAACCACTCACAATTCGTGAAGAAGTATTTATGTGTAGTGTAAGTTAGCCATTTTTAATAGTAGATTAAACTAGTAGTTTTTCCAATCTCCCATTTCTCTTCTTTCTGTCGATTGTTGTATTTATTCAATTTTTTGTTCTTATTTAAATTATTGTAACTAGTAACAAGTGACAATTTATTCGAATTAATACATATTCTATTTTGTTCCATTTCTTCTTTACTTAATTACCTCCAAGGAAGTCCTTAATCTGTTTAGGACATAGGACTCAACCACAAAGTCTAATTTTTTTGTATTTATTTAAAATTTGTTTAAATTTGTCAATCAATCACTGTCAATTGGGCCTAAACAGCAAATAAGAAGAGGATGAGTAACTTACAAATTTGGCTCTGTCGATGGGAATGAGAGAGACATGATAGGTATTCCTCTAATGATTTGTGAAATATGAAAGCACTGAGAATAGTCCACCAGTCCCTAAATCTGTTGCTAATGCTTGCGCTAGCCACAAAGGCAAAGAAATTGGGCCTATGCAAAAGTTTCTGGTTCTCGATCAAGATAGCATAGGCAAATGGTTGCTCAGTGATTTGAACCCTAACGCTCACATATTCATGTATAGTGGGGTGAACATAGAGGAGATGAATGCTTTGGATAAGACCAAATTGCCCAGCCTATTGGCTAGGATTGTAACTCTCGAAACCACAGGTCGAATGCCTATTACTGGAAAGGGAGCATCCAACCAAGATATACCTAAGGGTGACGCAGATGCTCCAAATTGTCTTTTGAGCTTGCCTAAGGTCATCACTCAAGGTGGTAGGATCAGCATGCATATAAGACAAATGAGTAGAAGTAAAGAGAAAGGATTGAAAAGGAAGGAAAGGAATCCTGTCGATGGTGAAGTCCAAAAATATGGAAAAATACTGAGCAAGAGTGACAGTAGGAGAATGACGGTGGGAAAGAAAGAACTCAGCATAGGTTTCACATTTGGGTGTATAGTCTATTGTCTTATTGGATCTGATCTCTAGGAGGTAGGCAAGAAGTCAGGCTTGAAAAAGCCAGAAAAGACCCTCTACACTATGACTAATTCTTTTGTCATGAAGAGAGAAAAGACCTCTATACATAGTGGCCAAGAGAAAAGGGGCAAAAACCAGTTGTTTGCCCTCTTGGATTAGGAGGGCAAGAGTGAGGTATTCCATAGTGATCCTAAGGCCACCTACACAAAAAAGAAATTGGCATAACCAGCACAAGTAGAAAGCAATCTTTTTAGTCACTGAAGGAATGCCAGTTTTCTTTGAGTGGTCCGAAATAAATTTGCCATAGTTGCCCACTTTGACATCATGCTTAACTTCAGGGGTTTTTAGAAGAGCATGAATGTCTTGGCCATAGTTAGGGAGACCAGTAAGGTACATAATGTCAAGGATAGTTGGGGAGGCCATACTAGATTTGAGCATCATGGAATTGCAAGATGTAGACCAAAAACATGTGACTGCGCTAACAAGCCAAGGGTCTATCTCAAATGAAATGATGGACAGTTGAATAGCATGGTCAATGCTCAAATTATGCCACATATCCCCTTCAAAAGCAGTCATCCTCTTCACCTATGTGACGCCCCAAAAAAAAGATACACATGATGATAACATATCATCCATTACTCCTTATGACGAACCGAAATAATTTCCAACACTTACATTACATGATCATGAGATTAGTACAAAATAGTCCCACATGCGAACATACATTCATTGATTTCTAGCACCTGAATCTATAGTATGTAGAACTATTAATCAAAAATAAATAAATGCCCTCAAGGGCTTACAAGTTCCAAGGCTTAAACCCGGTAACACAAAAGATGGTTTCTCGAACCTATGCATATATAGCCCTTGGCTTACAAAAAACAAAGTCACAACAAAATAGAGCCTTCTGCTCTCAATATATACATCCACGCCCTAGTTTGGCGGGTTCACCACATCTTTTCCTGCATCAAAATCCCATAGAGTGAGCATAAAGCTTAGTAGGAAATTCTTAACAAAGTATATATATTTTATACAAACCTTATAAAATGGAATGCATATGCCATGCTATGCTTTTGACAAGAAAATCACATCTTCATCTTTCGAAAACCTTTATGCTCAATGATGTCTTGAAATTTCAACAGTTCAAAATTTATTAATTTAACTCAAGGGGCGGTAAACACGACTCAAGTAATTCCTAGATTGGTGTTTGCAAGTAGGCATAACTAGCACTACCAAAACCCCACTTTACCGTGTTGCTAACCGGAAAGGGAAGTGGTACCTCCTCGCGTGTGTTTTCGGTCTTTTACCCCAGACGCTCAGGCTAACTAATTAGTTTCATCTACACCTTCTATCCGAACTTACTAATGTATTTACCCCAAAGCAATTCCATGAAAAAATTTATTCACAAACTTTCTTTCTCAATGCAAAAGTTTCCAAACTCATTCAAAATGTGTAATAACCAATTGAATGAATATGCAATACAATAATTATTAATGCATAAAACATCTCTTCATTTTCAAATATCTCAACAATAATTCCATGACAATCAAAAATTCCCATTTCTCCTTTCAATGCTATTTCACAAGATAGCCACATATTCAATTTAATTCTATCAATAAATAACAACATTCCATACTTGTATTTTTCTCAACAATTTAGTCATTTCAAGACTATATTAACCTCTTTGAACAAACAACCTCCCAAAATTAACCACTTCTCATATTTCATGAAACTCATCATTTATTATATATATATATATAATAAGAAGAAATTTTCCCATCTTTTATTCATTTTGACACACAAGATATTATATCAACAATGTCAACCAAGTGTTCTTAACATTCTTTTTAAAACCCCAAATTTCTAGGTTTTTCTCACCACACTACTACCACACACAAATCTTTTGAAAGGTTTCTTTCAAAAACATTTCTTCTTAATCAATGTAATTCAAACCCTCAAGAAAATTATTTCAAGAGAAATAAGAGCAAATCCCCTCCCAAACCAATCCACATTGTTGAGCAACTCATCAAGTTTACATTAACAAGAGAATTTCAAAAAGTCAACAAAAATCTTGCAATATATATATTTATATACTCTAAGAAAGTCCCATACCTCAAGTTTGAAGAAGAAATGAGATGAAACCCTTAAAATCAACGGTGCCAAAACCCAATCTCCACCGCACACAATGTCGCCCTTGCTTATCTCTCTAATATTTGTGAAGGACGTTGGGTCAAAATCCCAATGGATTGCAAGAGATCAAGAGTTTTAAGAGATTTGGTGTAGGAAATGTAGAGAGAAGGAGGAGGATATGGTTTTTAGAGAGAGAGATATGTAAAAAGTGATACACACATAGCCCAAGAAGAAAAAAAAAAGCAGATTTTCGAAATTTGCAGATTACCGCACGTGTGACGCCTATTCCCGCACATGCGGCGCGTACCTTCCGCACGTGTGGCTCTTACCCCCGCACGTGCGGCCCATGCCTCGCACCTCCAACCGCAGGTGCATATAATGTAGTGTGCACCTTGGCAAACCCCCCAGTTTCCCGCATGTACGACCTTACTTCTCGCATGTGCGGCCAAGGCCTCCATATGTGCGGCTCTGCTCTCAGCCGAGAAATTTTTTTTTGTTCAACCCGGGACACACCAAACCCGACCTCGCACCTTCCGAAATACGTGAAACTCAAGATAGCAATAAAAAGAAAATTTTAGAGAACAAGTTTTCAATACAACAACCCAACGATTAATCTAAAACCTTGCATTAAAACCCGATACCATAACAACAGTAGACCTAAGGTTAAGCAAAGAGAGCGAAATGAATAACATACCGAGTCATCACAACCTCCTCACCATAGGAATTTCATCCCCGAAATTAGATCAAACTACCCAAACAAAGCATTTCAAGCTATCAAACCACGCTATTAAATTTTCAAATCACCACATCTATTTTCACCATTGCCGTCATGGCTATCTCACCCACAATAACCATCCAAAATAATCATGCACATAAAGGGTTTTTTTTTTTTTTTTTTTTGCTCTCTCTAATAAAAGTAGTAACAACCCACAACAATCTCATGCTTGGAACAACAATATACATAGCAACACGTGGCTAACAATTTCAATACATTTCCCTCAATCACAAGGGAGTATTACAAAAGAAAACAACTTAAGCATTTTCAAATAAATTCGGATACTTGGAGCAGACTTCCACCTCCCGTTCCCACGTTGCTTCTTCAACCCCATGGTGTCTCCACAACACCTTTAGTAACGGTATAGTTTGGCCCCGTAGCACTTGCTCTCGGATATCTAATATTTGAACCGGTCGCTCTTTGTAAGAGGCATCCTTATCTACCTCCAAATCAACCCAATCAAGCATATGAGAAGGGTCGGCCTCATACTTCCTAAGCATAGATACATGAAACACGTCGTGAACCCCCAAAAGTTGTGGCAGTAAAGCTAACCGGTATGTCACTTCCCCAATTCTCTCTAATATCTCGAAAGGCCCAATGAACCTCGGAGACAACTTACCACTCTTACCAAATCTCATCAAACCTCGCCTTGGCGAGATTTTAAGGAATACATGATCACCAACTTCGAAAGATAAAGGTCGTCTCCTCTTATCGGCATAACTTTTCTGTCGGCTTTGAGCCGTTGCTATCCTCTTTCGAATGAGGGCAACTTTCTCGGTTGTCTCTCTAACAATTTCTGGACCCAACAACGGTGCATCCCCCACCTCGGCCTAACAAACCGGTGACCTATAACGTCGGCAATACAAGGCCTCAAATGGTGCCATCTCAATGCTGGCTTGATAACTATTGTTATAGGCGAACTCAATCAATGGTATATGCCTCTTCCAAGACCCCTTAAAATCAAGGACGCAAGCTCTAAGAATGTCCTCCAAAATCTGAATGGTACGCTCTGACTGCCCATTGGTTTGAGGGTGGTAAGCGGTGCTAAAGGTTAACTTAGATCCCAACGCCTTGTGAAGACTTTTTTCACAACCGATCAGTAAAACGAGGATCTCTATCTGATACAATGGTTACCGAAACCCCATGAAGTCGAACTATCTCTCTAATGTACAACTCTGCCAGATGCTCGACTGAGTCGGCCGTGTGCATAGGAATGAAATGTGTAGACGTAGTCAACTTATCAACAATTTCCCAAACGACATCATTGCCTTGTTGTGTTCTAGGAAGCCCAACTACAAAGTCTATGGTAACGTGCTCCCACCTCCACTCGGCTATCGGTAAGGGTTGTAGCAAACCTGCTGGCCTTTGATGTTCGGCCTTTACTTGTTGACAAGTAAGGCACTTCGATACAAATAAAGCAGTATCCCGTTTCATACCCCTCCACCAAAACTGACGACTAAGATCATGATACATTTTGGTACCTCTCGGATGTACCGCAAGGCGTGAGTGATGGAACTCCCAAAGTACATCCTCCTTACAGGATTCTGGTACAACCAAATGGTCCAGGTAACGTACACTCAGATCCGAGTGAATGTTCAAACACCTCTCTTCCTTCCCGTTGGAGATTCTATTATGAATTGACTCCACTTCACGGTCCCCTTGTTGTGCCTTCATGACTTTACCAATCAAGGTAGGTTGAGCATTCAAAATAAACAAGGTAGCACTCTCACCGGACTCACCAAAGTGTAAATCAAACTTGCCGATATCACCTAGCATAATCCATTCTCGAATGGCCACACTTGCCAAACTACTCACAGATTTCCGACTCAAGGTATTGGCCACCACATTGGCTTTCCCCAGATGATAGTGTAACTCAAAGTCATAATCCTCCATAAATTCCATCCACCTCCGTTGGCGTAAATTTAAGTCTTTTTGAGAAAACAAGTACTTTAGACTCTTATGATCGGAGAAGACTTCAAACTTTTCACCATACAAGTAATGCCTCCAAATTTTCAAGGCAAAAATTACCACTGCTAATTCCAAATCATGGGTGGGGTAGTTCTTCTCATGAGTTTTCAATTGTCGTGAACCATAGGCAACAACCTTTCCCCTTTGAATCAAGACACAACCAAGCCCATCCCGAGACGCATCACAATATACGGTGTAACCGAAACCTCTTTCCGGAATCATCAAGACCGGTGCGGTAGTCAATCTAGTCTTAAGCTCTTGGAATGACCTTTCACAAGCCTCACTCCACACAAATTTGACACATTTTCTAGTCAACCTAGTCAAAGGCGCGGTTAGTCTAGAGAAATCTCTTACAAAGCGTCAATAATACCCCGCTAATCCCAAGAAACTCTGGATCTGAAAAACATTTTTGGGTTGGCCCCAATCCGGCACGGCATCTATCTTCAAGGAGTTTATAGTTACTCTCTTTTTTGACACCACATGTCCCAAAAACTTCACCTCTTTGAGCCAAAACTCGCATTTCTCAAATTTAGTATACAATCGGTGCTCCTTAAGCAAGTCAAGCACTATCTGCAAGTGGGCCTCGTGTTCCTCCTCGGAGGTTGAATAAATTAAGATGTTGTCCATAAAGACGACCACGAAACAATCCAAGTATTCTCGAAAAATTTGGTTCATCAAATCCATAAAGGAAGCCGGTGCATTAATCAGCCCAAAAGGCATCACAAGGAATTTGTAGTGGCCATAACGCGTACGAAGGACGTCTTCTAGATGTCCTCCTCCCGAACTCTCAACTAATGATACCCTGACCACAAATCTATCTTCGAAAAACAGCGAGACCCTTTAAGTTGGTCAAATAAATTATCTATTTGGGGTAGAGGATACTTGTTCTTAACGGTAACCCGGTTCAACTTACGATAATCAATACATAACGGCAATGACCTATCCTTCTTCTTCGCAAAGAGAGTTGGCACTCCTCAAGTTGATGTACTAGGGCGAATAAAGCCCTTGTCTGGAAGCTCTTTGTAACGCCCTCAAAATATAAACCCATAATAGATAATATAAACATGCATTATTATTTTAAAACAATACTTTAAATCCATCCATCAGAGTAATATGAAATAAACATCAGAATAAATGCCCTACAGGCTTACATCTTGCCAAGCCAACACTTGGACACAAGTCACTGAGTTCTAACTCAAAAACAGATAAAGCCCTAGGCTTGAAAGATTACATTGTTCAACTAAAACAAATAGAAATAAGACAAGTCTTCAAATTCAATTCCTCACAAGCTAAATCCTTAGAGGGAGTGAACCACCTGAACCTGAAAAATAAAGTTCCCATATAGGGTGAGCCACAGCCCAGTAGAGAAATACTAAACCAAGCATAAGCAATAACTAAAGCATTAGCATCTGATACATGGTTAACACACTATAATCAAGTTACAATATTCATGACACGAATGTCTACACTGCCTATGACACATTGTCTATGGCACATTTTACTTTCCACTTATGGCTCAGAACCTGGCCAAATAACTCAACGGGGTTTCATCTTTTATTAACAATACTTCCAATTCAACAGGAATAACAATTTAAGTTAGACCTAACCATAACAAATACACAAGTTGGTATTGTATCAATCATAACCAATTCACTTCCATATTTCCCAATTGATACACATTTTAGTGATGTATCATATCCACAATAAATAGAAATATATCTATTAATCAATAAGCACACATAAGAGTGATGCTACTGGAGTCCATCCCCTATCTCCTCCCAATAAATCCGGTTTAGAGGTCCATCCCCTATCTTCCCCTAAACCGTGGAGTCCATCCCCTATCTCCTCCAAAACCAATGCATATGCAATAAAACACACAATTGCCATATACAACACATAATTAACACACAAATGTTCTGTATTAACTCAAAGTCAAACAATTGACTCAATTCCAGTTATACCTAAGCCGCATGCAAGGTCTACAACAATCAATGGCTATCCTCCACCGATAGCCCAAAACAGTTATTTCTAAACAAGAAATAAATACATCAATGAATGTAAATTTAACATTCCCAAAGGTAAATAATTAAACTACCCCAAATATATATATCATCAATTCCATTAAATTTCCCAATTCCATGAATTAAACCGAATTCCACATTATTCCTTTAAATTAATTATACAAATTAATCTAAACCAAAACCCTAAGGTTTCTTACAAAATTACCAAACTACCCCCACATACCAAAATACTAACACTTAGGATTAAAACATATAAATGGAGTAGGAAATCCCTACCTCGAAGAAATAACCCAAAAAGATGATGATGAAGAAGATGCTGCGAAACTCCAAAGTGCTCCAAACTGACAACTGCTCAGATTAAATGGAAGCCCTCACTCTCCTCTATCTTATTTGTAAAAGAACTAGGGTAGAAACACACCCTAACTAGATCAAACCTAGGAGAAAAGGTGTTTAGAGAAGAAGAAAGGTCGGACTTTAGGGTTTGAGATCAAAAAGAATGAAAACTGCCCTAAAAATCCCGCAGTTACACTTAAATACTGGACAGGCTCGCTCGAGCGAAGACCTGGTCGCTCGAGCGACCAGACACAAGAAAGCCTCGCTCGAGCGAAGAGAAGCTCGCTCGAGCCAAAAGCAAAACAGCTCGCTCGAGCGAAGAAAGCTCGCTCGAGCCAACAAACACTGCTATCAGGTCTATACACTGGACTCAAAGCTCGCTCGAGCGAAGGGACCCTGGCTCGAGCGAAGGACCAAAAACAAAGACCTCGCTCGAGCGAAGAAGAGCTGCTCGAGCGACCAACCCAAAAACTGGACATCAACTATTGGTTTCTAAACCCAACCAACCTGCAATTAACCTGTCCAACATATACCATAACTCACAACTGAAGAAAAAAGAACAACAACAAAACAATACGATAATATAATCTACGGAACATAAGTCCGGATACACTAATCAAATGGGAAAAGACCGGGGTCGCTATAACCTCCCCCCCTTAAAAGAATTTCTCCCCGAAATTAAGCATAAGTTTGTAAAAACAAGTTTTTCTCAATTCCCAATGATATCAATAAGCAATAAACAACAACTTGACCCAAAACCGGTCACTTCATCTCTAATCAAGAGGCATCTCACAATATGTATAAATCAACATATATTTCAACTTGCATCAATATATGCATTAATCTTTTCAATGTTAACAATTTCCATATCATATTCAATCTCATGATATAAATAACACATTCAATATATAAATGTTATACTCCACTTCCATAAAAAGGCAAGTTCAAAATGTTAACATTAAACCAAAAACTCTCAATTCCCAACTTAAGACATATAATAATATTACATAATCTAAGTACAAGATTACAACTCAGTAAACAAGTCCGGATATTTCTCACGGACTTCCAACTCACGTCCCAAGTGGCTTCCTCCACTCCGTGATGCTTCCACAAAACCTTCACCAAAGGGATGGTTTTGCCTCGCAAAACTTGATCCCGCCTATCCAAGACTCGAACCGGTCTCATACGAGACATCCTCATCAACAACTAAATCAGTCCAATCCAGTACATGTGACGGATCTGGCTCATACTTCCGAAGCATACTCATGAAACACGTCATGAACTCCGGACAACTGCGGAGGCAAAGCTAACGATAAGCAGCCTCGCCAATCCTCTCAAGAATCTCAAAAGGCCCAATAAACCGAGGGGACAACTTCCCGCTCTTCCCAAACCTCATCAAGCCTCGTTTAGGTGATATCTTCAAAAAGACATGATCACCCACCTCAAATGCCAAAGGTCTCCTCCTACGGTCAGCATATGATTTCTGACGACTCTGTGCTGTAACAAGCCTCTTACGGATAAGCTCAACTTTCTCCGTCGTTTCCCTCACCAACTCCGGACCCAATAAAGGTGCATCACCCACCTCGGCCCAACAAACGAGATCTACACGGTCGGCCATACAAGGCCTCAAACGGTGCCATACCGATACTAGACTGAAACTGTTGTTGTAGGCAAACTCCACTAATGGTAAGTGCCTCTCCCACGACCCACTAAAGTCGAGAACACAACCCCGAAGCATATCCTCAAGGATCTGAATAGTACGCTCGGACTGCCCGTCAGTCTGAGGATGATAAGCCGTGCTAAGGGTCAACTTAGTGCCTAAAGCACTCTGCAAACTCTGCCACAACCTGGCAGTGAAACGAGGATCTCTATCTGAGACGATCGTCACTGGGACCCCGTGCAACCTCACTATGTCCCGATACAACTCAGCAAGATGATCTACTGAATCTCTAACACGCAGGAATGAAGTGCGCTGACTTCGTCAACCGGTCTACAACCACCCAAATGGCATCACTACCCCGCTGAGTCCTCGGAAGACCCACAACGAAGTCCATAGTGACATGCTCCCACTTCCACTCGGCAATAGGCAAGGGTTGCAACAAACCCGCTGGCCTCTGATGCTCGGCCTTCACTTGCTGACAAGTAAGGCACCTAGATACGAAAGCTGCCACATCTCTCTTCATACCCCGCCACCAGAACTGGCGACCCAAATCCCGATACATCTTAGTACCTCCCGGATGCACCGCAAGGCGCGAATGATGAAACTCTCGGAGTACCTCCTCTCGGCAAGACTCCGGCACAAACAAACGGTCTCGGTATCTCACACTCAGGTCGGGATACACCGTCAAACCCTTCTCAACCTTCCCATTGGAAATCTTCTCTCGGAGAGATTCTACCTCAAGATCACCCCTCTGAGCCTCTAACACTCGAGTCACAAGTGTAGGCTGTGCAACAACAGAAAACAAGGCCGCAGCCTCTACGGATTCGCCCAGATGCAAATCAAACTCCCCAACTGCACCCAACATCTCCCACTCCCGGATGGCTATACTAGCTAAGTCACCAACAGATTTCCTACTAAGGGCATCGGCCACAACATTGGCCTTCCCCGGATGATAGTGCAACTCGAAGTCATAATCCTCAATGAACTCCATCCACCTCCTCTGCCTCAAATTCAAGTCTTTCTGTGTAAACAGATATTTCAGACTCTTATGATCCGAGAATACCTCGAACCTCTCACCATAAAGATAATGCCTCCAAATCTTCAAGGCAAATATCACAGCTGCTAACTCTAAATTGCGTAGGGTAATTCTTCTCATGAATTTTCAACTGACGTGAACCATAGGCAACCACTTTCCCCTCTTGCATCAACACACAACCCAGACCCTCTCGTGAGGCATCACAATAGACTGCATAACCCAACCCTCTCTCCGGAATAATCAAAACGGAGCGGTGGTCATCTAACCTTCAACTCCTGAAACGACTTTTCACAAGTCTCACTCCATACAAATTTGACTCCCTTCCGAGTCAATCTAGTCAACGGTGAAGCTAACCTGGAGAAATCCTTCACAAACCGACGGTAATACCCAGCTAATCCCAGAAAACTGCGGATCTCAAACACACTCTTAGGCTGTGCCCAATCTTGCACTGCCTCAGTCTTGGATGTATCAACACACACCCCTTCCCCAGAAACTACATGGCCTAAGAACTTCACCTCTTCTAGCCAAACTCACACTTCCCGAACTTAGCATAAAGCTTATGGGCTCTAAGTAACTCTAGCACCACTCTCAAGTGTGCCTCGTGCTCCTCCTCTGAAGGTGAATAAATCAAAATGTCGTCCACGAAGACGACCACAAAACGATCCAAGAATTCCCGGAAGATCCGGTTCATCAAATCCATAAACACTGCCGGTGCATTGGTGAGCCCGAATGGCATCACCAGAAACTCATAATGGCCATACCGCGTACGGAATGCCGTCTTCGGAATATCCTCCTCCCTGACCTCAACTGTGTAACCCGATCTCAAATCTATCTTAGAGAAACAACGGGAACCCTTCAACTGGTCAAAAAATCATCAATACGGGCATAGGATACTTATTCTTAACGTAGCCCGATTCAAATTTCGGTAATCTATACAAGTCTCAAAGCACCACCTTTCTTCTTAGCAAAGAGGGCCGGTGCTCCCCACGGCGAAACACTAGGACGGATATAGCCCTTATCTAACAACTCCTGGAGTTGAATCTTCAACTCAACTAACTCGGCTGGGGCAAAACGGTAAGGTGCCATAGAAATCGGCGCCGTGCCGGGCACTAAATCAATAGAGAACTCAATCTCTCGCTGAGGTGGCAAACTAACAAGATCCTCGGGAAAAACGTCCGAATACTCACAGACCACCCTCGGCAACACAATCTGGGTCTCATCACCCTCACTAATCGAAAGACTAGCAAGTAGACCACTAAGCTCACTCCGCCCTCGCGGATCATACCCGGTGGCAAAACACTACCAACCCGGTCCCCCAGAAAACGAAAACACTCCCCGTTCACGGTACAACAAGTGACCCTCTGACGGTAGCAATCAATAACTGCCCGGTATGACGACAACCAGTCCATACCCAAAATAACATCAAAGCCCTTCATGGGCATAACTACAAAAGAGAAAGGGATTCTATGATCATCGACCTCTATATCACAACCCCTACACCTTGTTTCAAAATCAACTCACCCCCAAGAGGCGACACTACACAAATAGGAGATGCTAACTGAGCTAACTCCAACTCCAAAATAGATGCAAATGCAGCAGACACAAAGGAATGAGATGCACCCGTATCAATCAGAACACTAGCAACTGAATTGCAAAACAAGAAGGTACCTCTCACAACAGACGGAGCCGGTACTAGATCCTGCGCGGTAACAGCATACACGCGCCCAGACGACCTCTGATCAACCTGCTCACCCCTCGGAGCAGTAGACTGCTGCACAGACTGGGACGAAGAAGCCCCCTGATTGGCCCTCGAGGCCTGACCCGACTGAGCTGGCTGCTGACCCTGAGTCTGCCTCAAACCAGATGCACCAGATGTGCCACCCAACTGCGGCAATACCTCTTCATGTGCCCGGCTGACCACACTGAACAGAGAGTGGCTGCCTCTACTGACTCTGGCTCTGAGATCGAGCCGAAGAAGATGCTGCTCTCTGAACTCCTCCCCTCTGAGGACAAACTGGAGACTTGTGACCCAGCTGGCCACACTTGAAGCAAGTGATGTCTCCCTGACTGCCTTTCCCTGAACTAGCACTCGGCACAGGAAAAGTAGACCTAGAGAAGCTACTCTGAGGCTGCTGAGGAGTGAAACCTCTCTGCCTCCTGCCATCGCCCTGACCATCCTGACTCCTCTTGGAGCCTTTCTGCCCTCTTCCTCCTCCCGCATCGCGATCTCAGTATGGGCTGCTGCATCAACCAAACGCCCAAAATCCCTAATCATAGTCGGCACCATTCTCAATTTGAGGCCGCGCCTCAACTTCTTCTCGAACTCTATACACCGACGTTCCTCGGACGCCACTAACTCAGGTGCGAACCTGGACAAACTAGTAAATAAGGCCTCAAACTCAGCCACTGATGAACTATTCTGCTTCAGCTGGCAGAACTGATCTCTCAACGTCTCCTGAACAGCTGGAGACAGGTACTTCTCCTGAAAAGCATTCACAAACGCCTCCCATGTACCTCCAACACGAGCCTTAATGAATTTCCACCACTGACCCGCATCCCCTTTCAGCTGGAAAGATGCCAAGGTCACCTTCAACCCCTCGTCTTCGATGCCAAGCATCTCAAACGTTTTCGTTGTCTGTTCGAGCCATTCGTCTGCCTTAAGCGGCTCGCTAGGATCACCTACAAACACGTCCGGTTGAGACCGGAAAAACTCCCTCTTCAGAAAAGAAGGCCCTGCATCTGCAGCAACTACCGGGGCTGGAACTACCTGGGCTGGATTCGCAGCCCTCAGAATGTCAACTGACGCCTGAAATGCCCCTGCTATCTCTTGGGCCAAAGCGCCCAAAAACGGCTGTCCTACTGGCTCGGCCACATTGGCCTGGCCAACACCCTCCTGAACTGCCGGAATCTCCTCCGGTATAGGCACTTCCTGCCTAGCCTGTCTACCGCGCCTACCGCGACCTCGTCCTCGTCCTGACATCCTATTAAGGAAACAAAGACGTTAGCACATTAATAAATGTACCAAAGCTAAACACTCACGTCCTAATGCATTGGACAACAATAAATCACACCACGTAAGCACATAATCACATAAGCACCTACGAATTTCATTCCTGGATAATGATAGTCCCAAAGGGTTACTATAGTTCCGGTTGGAAGCAGCATTGATCAAGTGCCTTTCCAACAAGACTACTAGAAACTCAAGGATCCAATCAATATCTAGAAACTACATTCCATACCCACATAATCACATAAACATGTTATCATATAAGCATGCAATCATTACACTAAGTCTCTATCAAACGAGACGAACCCATTGTGATACTAATCACTTCCCACGTACCCAAAGTATTCAAACCCGGTACGCTCTGATACCAAGTTGTAACGCCCTCAAAAATAAACCCATAATAAAATATAAACATGCATTATTATTAAAACAATATTAAATCCATCCATCAGAGTATATGAAATAAACATCAGAATAAATGCCCTACGGGCTTACATCTTGCCAAGCCAACACTTGGACACAATTCACTGAGTTCTAACTCAAAACAGATAAAGCCCTAGGCTTGAAAGATTACATTGTTCAAATAAAAAAATAAAATAAACAAGTCTTCAAATTCAATTCCTCACAAGCTAAGTCCTTGGAGGGAGTGAACCACCTGAACCTGAAAAATAAAGTTCCCATATAGGGTGAGCCACAGCCCAGTAGAGAAATACTAAACCAAGCATAAGCAATAACTAAAGCATTAGCATCTGATACATGGTTAACACACTATAATCAAGTTACAATATTCATGACACGAATGTCTACACTGCCTATGACACATTGTCTATGGCACATTTTACTTTCCACTTATGGCTCAGAACCTGGCCAAATAACTCAACAGGGTTTCATCTTTTATTAACATACTTCCAATTCAACAGGAATAACAATTCAAGTTAGACCTAACCATAACAAATACACAAGTTGGTATTGTATCAATCATAACCAATTCACTTCCATACTTCCCAACTGATACACATTTTAGTGATGTATCATATCACAATAAATAGAAATATATCTATTAATCAATAAGCACACATAAGAGTGATGCTACTGGAGTCCATCCCCTATCTCCTCCCAATAAATCCGGTTTAGAGGTCCATCCCCTATCTTCCCCTAAACCGTGGAGTTCATCCCCTATCTCCTCCAAAACCAATGCATATGCAATGAAACACACAATTGCCATATACAACACATAATTAATACACAAATGTTCTGTATTAACTCAACAGTCAAACAATTGACTCAATTCCAGTTATACCTAAGCCGCATGCAAGGTCTACAACAATCAATGGCTATCCTCCACCGATAGCCCAAAACAGTTATTTCTAAACAAGAAATAAATACATCAATGAATGTAAATTTAACATTCCAAAGGTAAATAATTTAAACTACCCCAAATATATATCATCAATTCATTAAATTTCCCAATTCCATGAATTAAACCAAATTCCACATTATTCCTTTAAATTAATTATACAAATTAATCTAAACCAAAACCCTAAGGTTTCTTACAAAATTACCAAACTACCCCCACATACCAAAATACCAACACTTAGGATTAAAACATATAAATGGAGTAGGAAATCCCTACCTCGAAGAAATAACCCAAAAAGATGATGATGAAGAAGATGCTCGAAACTCCAAAGTGCTCCAAACTGACAACTGCTCAGATTAAATGGAAGCCCTCACTCTCCTCTATCTTATTTGTAAAAGAACTAGGGTAGAAAACACCCTAACTAGATCAAACCTAGGAGAGAAAAGGTGTTTAGAGAAGAAGAAAGGTCGGACTTTAGGGTTTGAGATCAAAAAGAATGAAAAACTGCCCTAAAAATCCCGCTGTTACACTTAAATACTGGACAGGCTCGCTCGAGCGAAGACCTGGTCGCTCGAGCGACCAGACACAAGAAAGCCTCGCTCGAGCGAAGAGAAGCTCGCTCGAGCCAAAAGCAAAACAGCTCGCTCGAGCGAAGAAAGCTCGCTCGAGCCAACAAACACTGCTATCAGGTCTATACACTGGACGCAAAGCTCGCTCGAGCGAAGGGACCCTGGCTCGAGCGAAGGACCAAAATCAAAGACCTCGCTCGAGCGAAGAAGAGCTCGCTCGAGCGACCAACCCAAAAACTGGACATCAACTATTGGTTTCTAAACCCAACCAACCTGCAATTAACCTGTCCAACATATCCATAACTCACAACTGAAGAATTAAGAAGAACAACAACAACAACAATACGATAATATAATCTACGGAACATAAGTCCGGATACACTAATCAAATGGGAAAAGACCGGGGTCGCTATACTCTTGGAGTTGAATCTTCAACTCATGCAACTCGGTGGGTGCAAATCTATACGGTGCCATGGAAATCGGTACCGTGCCAGGCACTAAGTCAATGGAGAATTCGATTTCTCGGTGGGGTGGCAAACTAGTAAGATCTTCGGGAAAGACATCCGAGTATTCACAAACTAACCTTGGCAATTCAACACGACCCTCATCACTCTCACCCTCTAAGAGAGTTGCAAGAAGGCCACTAAGCTTGCTTTGACTACGAGGGTCAAAAATTGGCAAGAAGACCCTATCAACCTAGTCCCTCAGAAAATAAAAACAATCACCACTCGAGGTGCACACCATAACTCTCTGATGGTAACAATCAATCACAGCTTGGTATGAAGATAACCAATCCATGCCTAAAATGACATCAAAACTTAACATGTCTAGCAACACAAAGGCAAACGAAAGTCGACGTCCGGCAACTTCTATCTCACAACCATGACATCCATAGTCAAAACCAACCGTGCCCCTAACTGGTGACTATACTCTGAGCGAAGACGCTAACCGTGCCACCTCTAACCCCGATACAGAAGCAAATGCAGTAGATATAAATGAATGAGACGCACCTGTATGTATCAATACATTAGCCAAGGAATTACACGCAACAAAAATACCTTTCACAACTGAGGGTTCTGGTAACTGCTCTGGCGCGACAACAACATACACGCGCTCCTGTGGCCTCTGATCAACCTGCTCATTCCTCGGAGCATAGGCCTGCTGCACTGACTGAACCGAAGCGACTCCCTAATTAGCTCGAGAAGTTTGAACTGAGTGAGCTTGTTGGTGGCTCTGTGTATGCCTTGATCTTAATGCGCCAGATGCGCTTCCCAACTGCGGACATGCTCTCTTCATATGCCCTGACTGGCCACACTAAAAGCAAATAAGTCATTGCCCTCTATTCTGGAACTGACTCTGGGATCGGTTAGGTGATGGTGGTGGCAACATCTGTTGTCCTCCTCTCTTCAGTGGGCATGAAAAGGTCTTGTGACTCAGTTGGCCACACTTGAAACACGAGAAATTACCCGGTGCGGTTGGGACTGTGATGAAAAAGTGCTCTTGCTCTTCTTATTAGGTCTATAGTCTCCTTGTGACTCTTGGCCCCTAGACCTTGAACCTCGAATTCTTTCCTCTTCGGCTTGCACTGTAATCTCCATATGTGCCGCCGCCTCCACAAGACGGTCATAGTTCCGGATCATATTCCGGCAAATTTGAACAAGATCTTAGTTCTCAACTTCTTCTCAAACTCAATGCAACGACGTTCTTCCGTTGCCACCAACTTTGGTGCAAACTGGGACAAACTAGAAAAGGCCACCTCCAACTCAGCCACGGACATATTGAGTTGCTTGAGGTCTTGAAATTCTTGCCTCAACCTCTCCCTAACAGTGGGAGGTAGGTACTTATCTTGGAAAACAACCACAAAGGCTTCCCATGTTGGCTCCACCTTACCCTTGGCGTACTTCCACCATTGGCCCGTATCCCCCTTAAGGTAGTAACTTGCTAAAGTTACCTTTAGCTTGCTATCCTCAATGTGAAGCATCTCAAATGTCTTCACTGTTTGCTCAAGCCATTCATCCACTTTCTTGGGCTCGGGGCCACCATGGAACTCATCCAGTTTGGCCCGCTAAAATTCTCTAGTAAGGAAACTTGCCCTTGTCTCTACGGCGTTCTCTCAGGCTTGGTTCTCCACCCTCAACATATTCATTGATTCCCTCAAAGCGTTTGCCATTTCTTGGGCTAAGGCCCCCATTGCAGCATAGCCCGCTTGCCCTGGAATTTCCGCTTGTCCTACTTGCTTGGCCACGTTAGCCTGGTCCGCTTGTTCGGCCGAACCTTTCGTGGACCGATACTTCATGTACACCTCGGCGAAGCCTACTACGCCTCCCGCCTCTACCACCACGGGCTTGACCCCTTCCTGACAGCCTAATAAGGGACAAGAGAAATAATTTAGCACACAAACCCACGTGTGCTCGAAACTTGCCTCACACGTTTGGCCACAACAATCCTATATATTTCTCTACCATACAAACAATTAAGTTTCACTCCACATAAGTATTTAACCACGTAAGCACATACGGATTATGCCTTTACGATGAAATTCGTCCCACGAAAAACCAAGAATTCTGAATAGAACGAGTATTGATCAAGTACCCTTATAATAAGACCTCAAGGAATTTAATAAGTGCAAACAACATCCCAAAAGTCCAATCCCACACCCATCTAGTCATGTAAACATGTTATCAAATAGTCGCAAAATATGCAATATCTCCTATTCATGCGAGATAAGCCCCTTGTGGTAACACAACCACTTCCCATGAGCCCCAAGTATTCAAACCCGGTAGCTCTGATACCAAGTTGTAACGCTCCTAAAAAAAGATACACATGATGATAAAATATCATCCATTACTCCTTATGACGAACCGAAATAATTTCCAACACTTACATTACATGATCATGAGATTAGTACAAAAAAGTCCCACATGCGAATATACATTTATTGATTTCTAGCACCTGAATCTATAGTATGTAGAACTATCACAAAAATAAATAAATGCCCTCAAGGGCTTACAAGTTCCAAGGCTTAAACCCGGTTATATAAAAGATGGTTTCTCAAACCCATGCATATATAGCCCAAGGCTTACAAAAAATAAAGCCATAACAAAATAGAGCCTTGTGCTCTCAATATATACATCCACGCCCTAGTTTGGCGGGTTCATCACGTCTTTTCCTACATCAAAATCCCATAGAGTGAGCATAAAGCCTAGTAGGAAATTCTTAACAAAGTATATATATTTTATACAAGACTCATAAAATGGAATACATATGCCATGCTATGCTTTTGACAAGAAAATTACATCTTCATCTTTCGAAAACCTTTATGCTCAATGATGTCTTGAAATTTCAACAGTTCAAAATTTATTAATTTAACTCAAGGGGCGGTAAATACGACTCAGGTAATTCCTAGGTTGGTGTTTGCAAGTAGGCATAACTAGCACTAGCACTACCAAAACCCCACTTTACCGGTTGCTAATCGGAAGGGAAGTGGTACCTCCTCCGCGCGTGTTTTCGGTCTTTCACCCCGGACACTCAGGCCAACTTAATTAGTTTCATCTACACCTCCTATCCGGACTTACCAACATATTTACTCCAAAGCAATTCCATGAAAAATTTATTCACAAACTTTCTTTTCTCAATGCAAAAGTTTCCAAACTCAATTCAAAATGTGTAATAACCAATTGAATGAATATACAATACAATAATTATTAATGCCATAAAACATCTCTTCATTTTCAAATATCTCAACAATAATTCCATGACAATCAAAATTCCCATTTCTCCTTTCAATGCTATTTCACAAGATAGCCACATATTCAATTAATTCTATCAATAAATAACAACATTTCCATACTTTGTATTTTTCTCAACAATTTAGTCATTTCAAGACTATATTAACCTCTTTGAACAACAACCTCCAAAATTACCACTTCTCATATTTCATGAAACTCATCATTTACATATATACATATAAGTAAGAAATTTTTCCATCTTTTATTTATTTTGGCACACAAGATAATATATCAACAATGTCAACCAAGTGTTTTCAACATTCTTTTAAAACCCCCAATTTCTAGGTTTTTCTCACCACACTACACACACAAATCTTTTGAAAGGATTTCTTCAAAAACATTTCTTCTTAATCAATGTAATTCAAAACCCTCAAGAAAATTATTTCAAGAGAAATAAGGAGCAAATCCCCTCCCAAACCATCCACATTGTTGAGCCAACCATCAAGTTTCAACATTAACAAGAGAATTTCAAAAAAGTCAACAAAAAATCTTGCAAATATAATAATATATATATAACTCTAAGAAAGTCCCTACCTCAAGTTTGGAGAAGAAATGAGATGAAACCCCCAAAATCAACGGTGTCAAAACCCAATCTCCACCACACACAATGTCGCCCTTGCTTATCTCTCCAATATTTGTGAAGGATGTTGGGTCAAAACCCCAATGGATTGCAAGAGATCAAGAGTTTTAAGAGATTTGGTATAGGAAATGTAGAGAGAATGAGAAGGATATAGTATTTAGAGAGAGAGAGAGATATGTAAAAAGTGATACACACACAACCCAAGAAGAAAAGAAAAAGCAGATTTTCAGAATTTGCAGATTACCGCACGTGTGGCTCCCATTCCCGCACATGTGGTGTGTACCTTCCGCATGTGCGGCTCTCACCCCTACACGTGCGGCCTATGCCCCGTACCTCCAACCACAGGTGCATATAATGTAGTGTGCACCTTGGTAAACCCCCCAGTTTCCCACACGTGTGGCCTCACTTCCTGTACGTGCGACTTCTCTTCTGCACGTGAGGCTAAGGCCTCCGCACGTGCGGTTTTGCCCTCAGCCCAGAAATTTTTTTTTTGTTCAACCCAGGACACACCAAACTCGACCTCACACCTTCCGAAATACGTGAAACTCAGGATAACAATAAAAAAGAAAATTTTAGCAAATAAGTTTTCAATACAACAACCCAACGGTTAATCTAAAACCTTGCACTAAAACCCGACACCATAATAACGGTAGACCTAAGGTTAAGCAGAGAGGACGAAACGAATAACATATCGGGTCATCACAACCTAGGCTATCCATGCGTTAGTAGGTTTTGACCATGATCTAGGGCCTGTCGACCAGTTCAGCCATGAAAGTGAAGATTGGTCTAGAAGAAGGGTTTCACTGTAAGCGATTGGGTAGTACGAAGTTAGACCATCTGGAAATGTGGTTAAGACACAGGGGCTAAGTTCTCCATCGCCAGCAGTGAGACTAGATGTGATTTGGGAGTGAACTTGTTGCTTTCAATGAGTTGGATGATTTCCTGAGGGAATTAACGAACTAGGTCGGAATCTAAGCCAGAAAACATAGCTAAAAAGCTTAGGGTTTTTTGGTTTCGAAAGAAGAATAAGAGTTTGCAAGAGGGAAGATGTGACGAAAAAGGAGAGTTTGAAAAAACTTTAAGTACCTTTGTGTGGTGCCCAAGTAAAAATAATAAATTGGACAAACTGAAGGAGGGCCTAACAATGATAGGCCCGTGAATTGTTAAGAGGCCCAGAGAGGTTTAAAGGTTTTGGGCCCAGAATTGAACATTAGAAGTTTGTGGTTGCCAATAAGCCCAAAATGAAATCATTCAAGGAAAAAGATTTTTTACCTTGAATGAAGGGGGCATTGTTGGTGCTAAAATTTAGGAATCTACCGTCGATAAAATGTCGACAAGGCATAAGGATGACGTGGTAAGGATAACATGTAGGATTGGTGAATATGGCTAACATAGAGTAAGGACGTGTTGAAAAGATAAGGACAAGAAAGATAATGACAGAAAAGTAAAGAAGAAATAAAAAATTCAAAGAAGCAGTTCCTAGAATGTAGGGATAGACATGAAAGAAATTAGAGAATCAACGGAGATCTGAATCAAGAGCTAGGCCAAAAGTCAAGTATAAAAGAGAGAGCTAGGTGCAAGATAAAATCATCTCATCAACCACTCACAATTCATGAAGAAGTATTTAAGAGTGGTTTAAGTTAGCCATTTTTAGGAGTAGATTAAAGGGAGATTAACTAATAAGTCTCATATTTTAGACTTGTGATCCATATAATTCCATATTTTTTCTTGTGATCCATTTAGTCATTTTGAATGTGTAATGACTCATTTCCCTGCCACATTGGAGTGTCACAATTAGAAGAAGTACACTAAAGAGTTTTTTAGTATCACATCATACCCGTCACGTTAGAGTGTCACATTTGGAAAAAGTATACTAAAGAGTTTTTAATTTTTTTAGAGTGTCACATCTTACCAGTTACGTTGGAGTGTTACATGTCACGTTTGCAAAAAGTATACTAAGAAGTTTTTAATTTTTTTAGAGTGCCACATCATACCAGTCACGTTGGAGTGTTATATGTCACGTTTGAAAAAAGCACACTAAGGAGTTTTTAATTTTTTTAGAGTGTCACATCATATCTGCCACGTTGTCACGTTTGAGAAAAGTACACTAAGGAATTTTTATTTTTTTTGAAGTATCACATCATACCCGCCACGTTATCACATTAGGGAAAAATACACTAAAGAGTTTTATTATTTATTTTTGAAGTGCTGCATCATACCCGTTACGTTCACATTAGGAAAAATACGCTAAGGAGTTTTTTTAAAATTTTTTTGGAGTGCCACATTAATACCTGCCACATTGGAGTATCAATATACCGTTCACATTAATAAAAGGGTATAGCTGTCTATTAAAACACTACGAAAATTAAAAATAAGATCTCATGGAAAGAAACTATCCACTGAGAGAACTTAACAGATCAATAGAAAAAATTTGGGAATAATTGGAGTAATTGTTTGTGAGATGAGATTTATTGGTAAATATCCCTTAGGACATTTACACACAAGTCATAATTTATGAACTTCTACTCCATTAAGTTCTAATTAAAAAAATTTGGACCTTTAAGTCTCATTAAATTTTTAATAACCAAAATATTTGACATTTATTTTGATTTTTAAATTTTAAAACATCACTTTAAATTGAAAAAACTAAAAAAATAAAATTATGTGCAAAAAAAAAAAAAAAAAAAAACTAATTAGTGTGTTTGGTTTCAGTTTTCTGAATTCATTTTTTTCAGAAATTGAATTTTTTTATTTTTCGTGTTTTTTCGTTTTTAGTGAGTATTTTTAAAAATTTAAGAATTTTTATTTATTTTTTTTAAATGCACTTTACTTAGATATATCTAAATAGTAAAATATTTGTGAAAAATATTTTAAAAAATTAATAAATACACAAAAATACACAAAATGTACTGAATTTTTGTTTTGTTTGTTTTTTCTCTCTTTTTTTTTTTTTTTTGTATTTAGTGAATTTTTAAAGATTTTTTTTACAAATATTATACTTTTTAAGTGTATTTATGTTAGGTGTGTCAAAATTTTAAAAAAAAATTGCTTAAAATATTTAAAAAAATTAGTGAAAACAAAAAAAATACGAAAAAATGAAAAAGTATAATTTTTTGAAAAGTGAATTATGAAAACTGAAACCAAACAGAGTGAATTTTTTTTTTTTTTTGAAAAAATTGAAAAAATTGAATTATTTTTTTGTACAAAATTGAAAATTGTGTGTTTATAAAGGATCATGATGATGGAACATTGATGGACAAAAACTTAAAAAAAAACCTTTAAAATGAAAAAAAAATTGATAATATTCTCAGTTTTAAAACTGAAAAAAAAAATTGATAATATTCTCGATTTTATTGGATAGTTAATCAATCAAGAATGCAAAAACGTTTAATCTCATACTCAGTTTTTTTTCATCAGTTAGTAAAACAATTAGCTGGAATACTACTATGCAAAATTGATAATATTCTTAATTTTAAATTGGAAAAAACTGATAATATTTTCAATTTTACTAAATAAGGCTTATTGGTCAAAAAATCTTAAATATGACCTGAGCTACCATAACATTTGTAAATATGACTTTAAGTAACTCCATTTTCTTTACTTAATTACTCTAGGAAAGTTTTATCTGTTAAGGCATATGATTTAATACAAAGTCTAATCTTTTTGTGTTTATTTAAAATTTGTTTAAGTCTATTAATCAATTACTGTCGATTGAGTCTAAATTGAATTTTTGCTAACAACAAGTTAATCCGAATATTCAATTATAAAATAATAAATAATAAAAAGAGAAGTATAATAGTGCATTAGTTTTTTTTTTTTTTTTTTCTTCATTTAAAAAAAAAAAAATTCCTTTTTCATTAAAGAGACATACTTTTTTCAAGTTAAATCTACTTTGGTTAGAAGATGGTGTCACCTCGTTAGCCACTTACATTAATTGTATCCACATAGGTGGGTTATAGGCATTGTCTCTCAATTGCTTAATCATGGTAGAAAAAATGAATTAGTGGCAAAAATATTGTACCATTGTGATTTGATAGCTAAAAGTGAGAAAGAAATTGTCAATGTGACCTTATGATGCCTTAATCAAGTGAAGTATCTTTTTGTCAAAATAATGAGCGAGGTAATTAAACTTAGCAAGATATATAATTTTAGGATCTTTTTTTCTGACAAGTAATAGCAGGCAAAGGGAAAGGTCGATAGGAAAAAATTCCGAACAATTGAACTAAAATTTATGTCAATTGTGTATCTAAAAATAATATGATTTTAAATAATAACATCACAACATAAGTATCAGTAATATTTGACACAAATCGAGCAAATACTGTACAAAAAAGGAACTCAACCCATAAACTCTTCCAAAAGAATAGGACAAAACTAGCTATGGATGTTTATTCTAATTGATATTTATTCATTCATTAGTTACAGAGAAACTTGTCATCATTTATTTATGCAATGTTCTCATAATTTTATATAGGTTAAAGTTAAACAACCATTGTCACATTCGGTGGCGCATGCTAGCATAAACAAAAAATGTAGCAACAACCCTTTCAAGATGCTAATCAAAACTCAACCAACGTATAGAAAAAAAAAAAGAAAAAGAAAAAGAAAAAGAAAAAAAGAAACCAAACTCAATTTTTTCAAGATATAAACATCATCATCACTTTCCACATTGGCATTCTAAGTGAACTTGTAACCATATGTAATCAACTTGAAAGTCAGTTCTTTTGACATGAGAAATTTCACTAGTAGACAGTACTACTAGTAGCAGTCCCATAAAAGCGGCTCATCGAGCCGGAAACCTGTATCGGCTCCAGCCAGCTGCCATGATGAAGCATAGTAACAGTACCCATCACTTCGATCCGTGCTGTCAAGTGAGAGATCAGGTAGGTCGAAAAACGTGTCATCATCGCCATTGGATGGAGAGTTCAATGACTCGTGTGTGTTATCTGATGATGACAAAGTGGTTGAGGAGTGAGAACTGGAAAGCGTGGCTTGGCTCACCTCGGCTTGATCAGCTTCACCGGGGAATGTGGCAGCCGCGGCCTTGGCAGCAGCCGCTTGGATGTCCTTGGGTGAGGTGGTGGCGGGGCGTGGAAGCTCGTGAGCCAATTCAGGAAAATTGAGATATGCTGAGTTACCTTTGATAGCTAGAGCAGCCACATCATGGGCTCGAGCAGCCATTTCAGCCGTTGGATATGTCCCAAGCCATATTCTTGATTTCTTTCTTGGCTCGCGAATTTCAGACACCCATTTCCCCCAACTTCGCAGCCTTACTCCCCGATAAGTCGGATGCTTCTCATCACCACCATTTTTGTGCTTCTTCATATGCTCATTGCCATTTTTCGCCTCTTCATTGGCTCTCTTTAAGCCTTTTTGAGCCTTGGACTCTTTTAGACTCTTTGTACTTTGATTGAAACCTTCACATGAGTTTAAACCATCCAAAGTAGACGAAAAAGGGGCGGAGGAGGATGAGGAGGAGGAAGTGGAGGAGGAGGTGGAAGTGGTGGTGGTGGTGGTGGTGGAAGATGAAGGAAGGTAGTCTTGGGCTAGACTCTCTATGTTGATTTGTTCATTCATGATAACAAGTCTTGTGGTAGCTAGAAAAGAATGTGAATGAAGGGTACATAAAAATAGAGAGGTTGGGCTTTTATGACTCTTCTATAAATTAGGACCTGATTTAAATAAGAAAAGAAAAATAAGTACATGGGGCCTTTGCACAAGAGCTACTACAGTAGTTCAGCTATTTTGTTACCCATGTGAACATTTTAATAAATAACAAACTTACAGACTTAGAATTCATACACAGAAATTTATTCAGAAAAATAATATATAATCTAACTTCAATTTTAGTATGGTGAGACCCACATCAAGAATGAATCTGAAACACACATCAAATTTTTATTTTTAAATATTTTTCTGTACACGAATTCTGAATCTATAGCGTTGATCTTTCTAATAATATATGTTTTGAGATAATCTTTTTAACATCTTTATTCATTTGCTACTCTCCTTGGCATATTCTTCATGTCAATGTATCTTGTATATAACTGTGTATTGATACCTACCCCAAAAAAAGTGTATTGATGACCTAACCATCTTCTATTTTTCATGTGTATGCAAGTTTTGGCATAATTTTGAACCTCTTTTTGATAGTGGTAGGGCATATACATTGTATGTACTCCCTTTTTATTTATTTATTTATTTTAAATTTTTTTTTTTTTAAACCATGTAAGTAACATGAAAGCTGGCTAAGGAACCCTTGTAGGGTCAACAATGGCGCACCCATGTGTTGATTTATTGAGGCCACAAAATATGACCTGAATCGCCAATCCCCGTGAAGGGTGCCCTAACTTACTGTCATGGCAATGTACAAAATATGACCCGAATAGCCGATCGCCGCAAAGGGTGCACTAATTTTCTGGCATGGCAGTGGTTGGCAAGGCCAGACTCTGTTGGTATGTCATCTTCAAGTTGGCCCCAATTCTGTCTCAACTTGGCATTCTCTACTGGTCATACCTTAATTTAATTCTATTTTTGTTTTTTTCTCTCTTCAGTTGATATGAGTTTAGGAAAATATTATGGTACACATCCTTCAAAGGTATACGCACTTTATAATTAAAAAAGAAAATGACATAACTTTATACTTTTTGAGTTATAATTATTAAAAAAAAACGTCATAACTAAATGCAACATGAGGCATAACTAAAGTTCTCATGAGTTATAACTAAACTAATGTCATAACTAAAAAAGAGAACTGGTCATAATTAAAAAAAAAAATGATATAATTAGGAGTGCATATGATACACCCTTTTAAAGGGTGTGTATATTAGAATTTCCCATAAATTTATTGAACACTAACATATCTCAAAATAAATAAATAAACATTTAATTGTCTAAATGATCATATTTTAATGATTTGATAAATCAAAACTTGACTATTATGAGAGAATCTGAAATTTAAGGCAAGCATTATTGAGGGGTCAAAGTTTTATAACCATGTGTTGATATGTAAGCTTCCCATATGGAAATTTTGTAACTAGGGATGAAGACAAGTGATGCAACACTCGTACACATGACTATACATTAAAAGATTTTATTTCAATGATTTTTATTATAGTAATAATACTAAAATTTGAAGGCATAATATATGTGGATCTAGAACAATACTTATAAAAATACTGTCAAAATGGTTACATATGGGGCACATGCTAGTGGGTCCACAATAACTCAATTAGTGGCCCCTAGAACAAATTTGCTGGCCTTACAAGTCATTTGGACAAAAGCATATTTTGCATTAAATCTTTGGAAATAATCGCAAGTGAAAAATTCAATCCAACGCTATAGTATGCCATTAGTGATAATTGATATCATCAATTAATAGTACAATTATAAATAGATAGTACACTCTACTTTTTAAATGTAACTTCCTAGTCAAAGATAATTTATCAAGCACGCCACATACATGTAGCGGACATAATGGTAAAATATTATCAAATATTGAATAGTTAGTGATAACGTGGTATCACTATTGCATTGATTTTTATTTTTTATTTTTAAATAGCATATAAATGATAATTGAGAAAAATAATTGTATTGTCTTACGAAGACACATGTTTTACTAGCATTTTATTGATTTGTAATTAATAATTTTTAGGGCAAATTACGCTCATAGTTTCTGTATTTTAGTCATTGTCATTTTGATCCTTGTAATTTCAATTGGCTCGATTTTGACTGTGAATTTATGATTTTGTCTCAATTTAGTTCAATTGTTTACAATTGTTAGTATTTTTTTTAATAAAAAGTAAGTACATAAATAACATGTATTATGCCTTTAAAAGTAAAATTATAAACTTGTTTAACTCAATGAGTTAATTTTAACTAATTCAGTGATTGCTTTCCATTAAAAATACTAATATCGTTATTAATTGGACTTAAAATGATACAAAATATAAAATTAAATATAAAAATTGAACCAATTAAAAGTGTAGGGACCAAAATGACACAAAAAGTAAAATATATGAACTATTGATGTACTTAGCTCTTTTCTTTTTTTAATTTTTTTTATATGATATTTCTCTTATTTCTTATATTACTTTACCCATTTCTCATTTGATATTTTTCTTATTTCTTATTTCTTAACTTATTGAACTTTGTTTTTTCTTGTTTATTAAAATTTCATATTATAACCTACTTGCTGAATGGAGATTGATTGATCAATGTCACTCAATGATGAATCTCATGCATGTATCATCTTATAGTATAGAATACTCTAGTTTTCTTTGTGGTTCTCAAAATATATATGCAAGAGGATTGTAGATTTTAGAAGCTAATTGCATGGTGGTTCTTACAATTAATATACAAGAGGATTGTATCATTAATTCCAAAATACCTGAAGAAAATAAAATTAAAAGGGACTGTGCGCTTCAAATCAAGAAGGGAAAAAAGCTTCAAATTTCCCAAATTTTCAAGTCACACATATTTATTCAAAGTATTGACAAACAAAATAATATGGTTTAATATCTTGACTTGATTTAATAAAACTTGATTTGATTCTTCAGTAGCTAAAGCTTGAAAACCCTAAGCTCTAAGAAGATGAACTAAAGCTTTAGAGAAAAATTTAATTTCAAGTCTATAAATGATGCCATGGTTTAGGATTGGCTTTTTAAGTGATTTTTTTGTGGACTCTTTTCGCTTTTAGTAAATTTTTAAAAAAATTAAAAAAATTTATATTTCTAGGTTTTACTTGACTAGACGGAAAATAAAAGTAAAAATATTTAGAAAAAAAATCATTAAAGCAAAATATAAAAAATAAAAATAAAAATAAAATTAAAAAAGGCCTCATGAGATGGACCAAAAAAGTTAAAAAAATAAATAAAAGTAATAAAATTAAAAAAATATATATATAATTTTGGAAAAATTATATAAAAAAGCCAGGATTTGAACCTTATAACAAAATAAATACTGAGTTTTCAATTTTGTTAATTTAAACCTAATCTTTTGATTTATTTTTAATCTAAATTATTTTCTTATTTCGTTAAGTAAAAATGTTGAAAAAAAATATTTTAATCATTAAATTGAATAAAAATAAATATTTTAATTATTAAACTCAATCAAAATTAACCCATAAAAATTTTAATTAGATTGACGAATTGTTTAGAAAGTACTCAATAAATATATTTTTTAATTTTTTATAAAAAAATATATAAAAAAAATATCTATATATTAAAAAATTTTTTAAAAAATGTACTAATATCCAAGTTCCCAAACAACCTCTGAACATACTTTTTCTATGATAAAGGTAATAAGAAAAAAGTAACCATATGACACATGTTACTATTGTCTACCAAGTTATAAGTTACCCTCTCTCTTTTTTATCTCTAGTACCAGAAGGTACCTTGATAGCATCCTAAATTGGACTTGCCTCGTCATCTTGTGGACAGTTGTGCCTCCAATTATACAGATTTAGAATCTCCCAACCCATGAACTGTTCATGAAAGAAACCAACAGTTCTATATAGGACCATTTGGACATCAATCTAGAAAGAAAATGGTTCAACTTTATTTTATGAGTAATACTACAAATTCATGTTTGTTTGGCAATGCACTAAATAAGTTTACGTATTTATTTATTTATTATAAATTATCATATAATCTTTTTAATTTTTTTTATATCTTTTCTTAAAAAGGAAAAAAATTACTAAATAAGAGTATCTCCAATAACAAATACTATAATAGCATCACCATTGCTATAATTTTACAATAAATAGTAAAAAATGGTAGAATTATAGTAACGATATTCTAATTCAGATATCGTTTTGACAGAATGAAAAATAGAAGTTAGTGTGTTTGGAATGACCGGCTAGTGTTTTGCAAAAATGGCAATTTTGCAAAAAATTACTTGTTTCACTAGGAGGGAGGAAATGAGAGAGGGATGAAAATGGCACTACAAGAAAAAACACTTTTGGCGACCACCTATTTTTTTTGGTGGCAAATAGTCCACTTTCTGCGACTAAAATTTAACTTTTGGCAACCACAATTTTTTGGTCGCGGAAAATCACTTTTTGGCGACCATAAAAAAAGTTGGTAGTGGAAAGTATAACTATTGGCGACCAAAGGCTTTTTTGGTCGCAGAAGATCACCTTTTGACGACCAAAAAAAAAAATGGTCACGGAAAGTATACCCTTTGGCGACAAAAAAAAAAAGTTGGTCGTGGAAAGTATACTATTGGCGACCAAAGGCTTTTTTGGTCGCGGAAGATCACCTTTTGGCGACAAAAAAAAAAGTTGGTCACAAAAAGTATACTATTGGCGACCAAAGGCGTTTTTGGTCGCGGAAGATTACCCTTTAGCGACCAAAAAAAAAAGTTGGTCGCGGAAAGTCATGGCGGGATAAATTTTAAAAAAAGTGATACTACTGTAATTACATGTTATTTTTCTGTTTAGGCATTAAAAGTTTTATAAATAATATATAACCCAATTTTTATGGTTATATATTTTTTTTCCCAAATATGAACAAGAAGCATTATTGGCAGAGTGGATTGGATGCATGGTGACTCCTTGGTCAGTAGTTCAAGTCCCAAGCAGCACAAAGGAATTATTTTTTTGGGTCAAGGCGCTAACTTTTGGCGACCAACTTATCTTTGGTCGCTAAAAGTTTACTTTTGGCTAATATGAATTGGACTTTCTGCGACCAAAAAAGTTGGTTGCGAATGGTCACTTTTAGCGACCAAAGGCTTTTTTGGTCGCAGAAAACTATCTGTGACGAGGCTTTAGCGACCAACTCGCGACCATTATATTTTAGTCGCGAAAAGGTTTTAGCTACCAAATATGGTACTTTTCGCGACCAAAATGTTGGTCACGGAAAGTGTTTTTTCTTGTAGTGTGGTTGGCTTTGACTGAGTTGGCGAATATGGCAATTGCCAAAGCTTGTGTCAAATTTGACACAAGTTTTGACATTTGCCATTTTTGATACTTGCCATATTCACCATCAAAGCACCACTGCTGTTATATTATAGTAATAACTGTTGGAACAATCTTCTGTGTAAATAAAATAACTTGAAACTAAATCAAACAAAATAAAATAAAAAACTTACAGAATTTATTTTGTCGAACCAAATGATAAATAAAAGACCAAGTCGAGTGTGTGACACTCTGTCCTTAAGACAGATTCGCCCCGCTACGGTGCTTACGGTTGAGTGGCGTGTATCTCCCAAGATACAATGATCTTCACAAATTTGTAGTAGCACTCCAAATAAATTTGTCCGGCGAACTAGAACCTTGTGTTCTATTACTCTCTGAATTTTTCTCTAAATAACTAAAATGAAGAATAATGCAAATAAAGGAAGAAAATGACTGTTAAGATGATATTCTGGATGTTTTTCCCAATCACCAAAACTGCTAGAACATGGCTGTATTTATAGGCAAAACTTACAGCCTCGAACAGGTGCTATTTGTCACTAAGCATGTGCAATCTTGTGTCAACAGATACTGTTTTGAAATTCAAACAGATCTGGACTGATATACTAACTGTAGTAGTTATATAACTGTTGCTGAAACTGCTTGGACAGTTTAGAATTTAAATCTGTCCAGGTGCAACATATAGGACCTGTTTGGACTGTATTAATCTGTCTGAAATTTAATTTGTCCAGGTACAACAGATTAAGACCTGTTTGGACTGTCTAACAAATCTAAAACTGATTAATTCGGATAGAAGGAGGCACAACAATTGGACAAGAATTTGAATTCAAATTCAAATTCGAATTACAAAATTTAAATTAATTTTTCCCGCAAGAAATTTTGGAAAAGATTCAAATAAATTTTGTCTAAAAAATTAATATTAGAACCGACCTGACCCACACCCGCGCCTGGCTTGGCTTGGCCGGATGATGGCGGTGGCGCGCGTGTGGTGGTTGGCCAGATTCACTTTGTCCAGAACTCCTCCATTTTACAAACTTGGGGTGCCCCTTGGGGCCCAACCAGTGTTTAGTCTAGAGCTTATATACACAAAGAAGCTCTTTAAAGTTTCAATGTGGGACAATCCATTTCAAGGAAACCCACATTTAATTCTTTAAATGTCCATTCCACGAATCGAAAGTGACGTAAGTTCCTATTCACTCATAAATGGTTTTGACGAACCGTCTTCACCGTGTGACTTGCCACGCGACAAGAAACACATCACATTTTCGGACACATCACAAAAGACGTTTGCGGCCCATTCAATTTTGGGCTCAAAATTGGCCCAAAATAAGCCTATATATAAACCATTTTTCCAACAATAACAACTTTAATGGCAAACCATTAGAAACGCTCTACGCAAACCTCAAACCACCTCTAAGACTTAACTATTCAGAAATTATCCACAATTATCATCTTATGATTCAAATTCATTCTATATATGAATCTCATACTACACAAATTTAATCCCAACCATACAATCTCTATCAGGATAAACTTGGAGGGAGGTATGAAATTCTTTATGAGATAACTAATTAATTCACTTCTCTTCAAGAATCCAAACACTTTCCTAATAGGTTATTTCATCATATAGGCTAAGAAACTTGTTTTCAAAATCCTTTTTTTTTCTATTTTATTTTATTTTTTATATTTTAACTTTTGTCCAATGCCAGACAAAATGTGACAAGAATTTCAATACACAAAAATTTTGAGATTAAATTGCATGTTCACGAGTGGATGAAGAGTATCCATATTGGTTTGTTCTGTTTGTGTGTTTGTGTAAGAAGTAAACAAGTTTCGTCACTTAAGGTACAAAATCTTATTCCACTGAACGTGATAGAACAGACGTTAAATTACTTGTTAACTGTGATAGTAAGTTAACAAAGGACAGAAGAAGAGAGGGTGAGGAGGAGGTAGGGACCGTATGTGAGTGAGGCCATGTAATTTTATATTATTTTATTATTTTTACTTACGTTATATTTTTATACATGTTTAAATGAACCCAATTCTTATTTAAATTACTTTGACATCTTTAGTGAAGCACACGTTCACTCACAAAATCAACAAATATCACATTTGGCTACACTTTTATTACTTTTTATAAGTTAATACACAATTTTAATAACTCTATTGAACATGCTCATAAAGAGTTCATTTGTGACTGATGTTAAATTGTTAGGGACTAGGATAATTTTTTGATACTCCGATGGACACTTTAAGTCACGCTTTAAAGTAGGAAGATAAACCATTCATAACTGTAGTGAGTGATTTAGCCAAGAAGAGGGAGAGAAAGAGAGAAAAAAGAGAGAAGGAGGTGACTAAACATTGTTCAAGTTGAGAGAGATCGAGAGAATGAAAGAATGAATGAATGGGAGAGTGGCTGCATGATAATGGGTCATTTTTAAATTTTTTTTTTCTCACTTAACGCACAAAATTGAGCTTTATTTATAGCAATATCATCCTTTAGCCCATTTATTGTTAATGAAATTGATGAAAATAAAAAGCAAAGGAATCAAAGTAAAATTTTAGTAAAAATGTAAGGATTAAAGTAAAATTTTATGAAAGTATAAAGATGCTAATGATACCCAAAAAAAAAAAGTAAAAAAAAAAAAATCACATTTTGCTTACATGATAACTTCTAGCAACCTCATTAAGAGTAAATGGACGAAATGGTGATATTACATTTTGTTGGACAATTTTTACTGTAATTAAATTAATTAATTCTGTTTGGGTACTAAACGACAAACAGAATATAAAAGAAAAATAAGAAAGGAGAGAGAAAGTTTGATTACAAAAATAAAACTAGAAATAGAATTAAATAAATAAAAACAGATTTTATTTTGTTACAAAAATAAAAATAAAATTTGATTTAAATAAATAATAAAACAGAAAATAAATAAATAACTTACTTGATTAGTATCTCGAATATTATTCTGATCAAGTCCAGTATTCGACACTGTCTCCTTAAGACAGATTCGTCCTCTCCACGGTGCTTTCAGAATATGGACGTCTATCTCCCAAGATGAAATGATCAACTACAAATAAATACAGCACAACAATTTATTTGTTCAATGAACACACTAATAAGTGTTTACACTATTTCTCACAAAAATTAAATGCAGCAAAATGAAGAATAAATTTGTAGAGGAGAAGTACGAAATTTATGAATCTCAAACATCAAATGAGGGCTGCCTATTTATAGATGTAGTGGTGGCTATTGATTTTGAATTAAACAGGTGCTAACCTGTTTTGAACAGGTATGAAATCTGTTTGGTTTTGAATTAAACAGATTTAAATCTGTTGGGTTCAAAATTCAAACAGATAAAAACAGAAGAGACCTGTTTGGGTGTAGAGAAAAATCGGAACAGATTAATTCCGGAATTAATTTGAATTCTAGACAGTTGGACAGATTTTATTTCAAAAAATAAAATTAAATCCAAATGTTTCTGGCTCAAAAAGATTAGTATTAAGCCGAACAAGCCCAACCCAACCACACACCACGCACTCGCGCCCAAGCCCAGGCCTAGGCCAGCCCAGCCCGCCCGACCGGATGAACGACGGCAACGGCGGCGCGCGCGCGTGTGGTGATTTTTGGGTCCAATGGGTCAAGCCCATTTTACCCATAACTTCTCTCTCTACAAAACTTGGATACCCCTTGGGACACACCCTAAGTTCCAATCCTATGCCTTATAAACCCATTCAAAACTTCCCACCAAATCAATGTGGGACAAACCATTTTCCAACCTTAAGGAATTTTCACCAAAACTCCATTTCCATGGAGCACACTTTGGTTTCAATTTCCCATTCACTCGATAATGGTTTTGAGCAACCAAATATACCACGTGAATCACAACGCGGCATAGAACGTGTTACCACTTTGACCCGCCAAATTTGACGCTCGGGTCCCACCTAAATAATAGACCAAAGTTAGGAAAAAATTCTGGTTTTACCCAGAATTTTCCAACCATTTCCAACAATCCCCCACATGAATGGAATTTGATGACAACGGAAATGCAACAATATGTAGACTTTATCGAAAGAGTATTAGTCGAAAATATCTTGCATCAGGATAGGTAGCTTTCGGCCTTAAACCTTCCATAGTGATAACCTATCGGACTTATTGGCTAACCAATGGACGCGACGCCTTAAATCGTTCAGCCGTTTGTGTAAGCCAAAATAATAGATTTCACACAAAATATCTTCTAACACATCGTGGTTCTCACTGTTGTGTTCATTTTGGCCTTGAACGCTCTTGGTTTTCATGAGTATTTCTAGAGAATTTAGCCTTTTTCATTCTCATAGAACCAGCCCCAGTTCGACACTCATATAGGTGATTCTTATTGTGAGTATCTCCTTATACTCGTCTTAATTTTATGCCTCAATCAAGATATAAGTAATCATTAAAAACAAAACTTATCCTTATACCCCTGCATAATACATATGTTGCAGATATCACTCTCACCAGAGGAATGGGTAGGAAATTTTAATCCCTTGGTAATTTCTGGCGAGCCACACATAACTTAGTTGTCCTTTGAACTTAGTTCTTAGGATCTCCAGTCATATAAGTAGGGTTACCATTATGATGACTCTTATGTAATAGGCTTTAATCACATCCCCTTCGATGAACTATACACTAGCTCTTTTGTCAAACATTTTGTTAACGGATCCGCAATATTCTCTTTAGATTTTATATAATCTATTGAGATTATTCCATTTGACAATAATTGCCTTACGGTATTATGTCGACGGCGAATATGTCGTGACTTACCGTTATACATATGATTTTGTGCCATGCTATTGCGATTGACTATCACAATGAATGCAAATAGCTGGCACAGGTTTTGGCCACATTGAAATATCTTCTAAGAAGTGATGAAGCCATTCTGCTTCTTCTCTTGCTTTGTCTAAAGCAATGAACTCAGATTCCATTGTGGATAGTGGAATGCATGTTTGTTTCGTGGATTTCCAAGAAACAGCAGTGCCTCCCAGAGTAAAGACATATCCACTAGTGGATTTTGAATCTTTAGTATCCGATATCCAATTTGCATCACAATAACCTTTAAGTACTGCTGGATATCGAGTAAAGTTCAAATTATGATCACAGGTGAATCTTAGATATCTAAGAACTCGAATGATCACCTTCCAATGGTCTTCTTTGGGGTTACTAGTGTACCTACTCAATTTACTGATAGCATAAGCTATATCAGGACGAGTACAATTCATTAGGTACATTAGGCTTCCAATGATTTGGGAGTATTTTAACTGAGACACTACATCACCTTTATTTTTCGATAAATAAAGACTGATGTCTACAGGTGTTCTAGCTACATTCAAATTATCCTTGATAAATTTATCAAGAATTTTCTCAATATAATAAGATTGAGATAATGTATATCCGTCAGATGTTTTAGTAATTTTCATTCCTAATATAACATCTGCGACCCCCATATCTTTCATATCAAATCTTTTTTAAGCATTTGCTTAGTTGATTTGATCATGTTTTGACTGCTCTCCAATGATAAGCATGTCATCCACATAAAGACAAACTATGACATATCCTTGGTCAGTGTTTTTAACATAGACGCATTTGTCACATTCATTTATCTTAAACCCATTAGTAAGCATTGCATGATCAAACTTTTCATGCCATTACTTAGGTGCTTGTTTTAATCCATAAAGAGATTTTACAAGTCGACAAATTTTCTTTTCTTGCCTCGATACTACAAACCCTTCGGGTTGCTCTATATAGATCTCTTCATTTAGATCACCGTTTAAGAAGCTGTCTTAACATCTATTTGATGTATTTCTAAATTAAACAACGCTGCTATAGCAATAAGCATACGAATGAATGTTATTCTTGTCACAGGGGAATATGTGTCAAAATAGTCCAGACCTTCCTTTTGTCTATAACCTTTAACTACAAGTCTTGCTTTATGTTTGTCTATTGAACCATCTGCCTTCATTTTTCTCTTGAATATCTATTTATATCCAAGAGGTTTAGAACCTGGTGGAAGATCCACCAATTCCCAAGTATGATTTTGCATAATGGACTCAATTTCATTATTAACAACCTCTTTCCACAAAGGTGCTTCAGGACCTGTCATTGCTTAAAGCTTTGAGGTTCATTTTCTAACAGGTATGTCAGAAAATTTGGACCAAAGGATTTTGATGTTCTCGCTCTCTTACTTTCGTCTTGGTTCATCATCAGTTTAAATCCTGTTGGTCAAGACCATTACTAGTCTCTTGTGTTTCATTGTCATTAGTCTCTTGACTTTGTGTACAATCATAAGTTCTTTTCTGTGAACTTAATTCCTGTCCTTTTTTGTAAGGAAAGACATGTTCAAAAAACACATCATTCCTTGACTCTATAATAGTGTTCACATTTATATCAGGTATTTCTGATTTATAAGTCAGAAACCGATATGCACTACTATTCTGAGCATAACCAATAAACATACAATCTACTGTTTTTGGTCCAATCTTTAGTCTTTTTAGGAACAGGAACTTCAACTTTTGCCAAACACCCCCACACTTTTAAGTATTTGTAGGAAGGTGGTTGACCTTTCCACAATTCATAAGGAGTGCTGTTGGTTTTCTTGTGGGGTATTCTGTTAAAAACATAATTAGCAAACAATATTGCTTCCCCCCATAGTTCTGTGGTAAGCCTGAACTTAGTAACATGACATTCATCATTTCTTTTAGGGTTCTATTCTTTCTTTCAGCAATTCCATTTTGCTGAGGAGAATAGAGTGCTGTAGTTTGATGAATAATGTCATGTTGTGCACAAAATTCATTTAATGGTGCATCATATTCTCACCACCCCTATCACTTTTAACCATTTTAATGGTTTTACAAGTTGATTTTCAACTTCTGTTTTGTAGAGTTTAAACATTTCCAAGGCTTCATCTTTACTTCTGTAAATAAACATAACAATATCTTGTGTCAATCATCGATAAATGTTATGAAATACTTTTTACCTCCTCTAGTTTGAACAAATTTAAGATCACATACATCTATATGAATTAATTCTAGAGGTTCGGTTTTCCTTTCAACCAATTTAAATGGAGCCTTAGTTAGTTTCGCTTCTACACAAATTTCACATTTATGATTAGGATTAATTTCAAACTTTGGTATATAATCTAAACCAATTAATCTACGCAAAGCATCAAAATTTACATGTCCTAATCTACCATGCCATAAATTTGACTCAAAAATATAAGCAATAGATGTGTTATTCTTATTCATAGCAACTTTCGATACAACTGTCATTACATTCAACTTAAAGAGACCATCACTCATGTATCCCTTACCAACATACATACCACTATTTGTTAATACAAATTTATCAGACTCAAAAACAAGCCTAAAACCATTTTTACTTAACAAAGAACAGAAACTAAATTCTTCGGATGTCAGGTACATGCAGTAAGTTGTTGAGGGTCAGTTCTTTCCCTGATGTCATCTTCAAGATCACTTTCCCTTGTCCAGCCACAATAGAAGTAAAGAATTTCCCATGAAAAGTTGTTCACCATTTGCAGCCTTATTGTAGGTAGTGAACATCTTCTTGTCCGCACAAATATGACGAGTTGCCCAGTGTCAACCCACCATTCCTTGGGATTTCCAACCAGATTAGCCTCAGATACCACAGCAGAGAGGTTGATGTCATTCACCCCGTCAGAGATGTAATCTAGTTCAGTTACATTGGCCTGATTGGTAGTTTTCTTGCTTATACTTCCATGATCCTTCTTAAGGCGGCGACAGTCAGAAGCTCAATGTCCAGTTTTGCCACAGTTATAGCATTTTCCTTTGAACTTCTTGTTACTATCCGCTTTGTTTAGGACCATCTCCAGTAAACTTTCTCTTTTGTTATGTGGTTTATGAACTTGTTCAACCACATTAGCCTTGGACTCAATGGGATTTTTCCCATTCCTCTTTTCAGCCTTACGGTTATCTTCCTCAATTCTTAGTCTTATAATAAGTTCATCCATGGTCATCTCTTTGCGTTTATGTTTTAAATAATTTTTGAAATCTTTCTAAGTCGGTGGTAACTTTTCCACTAAAGCAGCGACTTGGAAAGACTCGCTAAGAGACATACCTTCTGAATGAATATCATGCAAAATTATTTGAAAACTTTGTACTTGAGAAATTACCGTTTGGGAGTCTAACATAACAAAGTTCAGAAATTTACCGACAATAAATTTCTTCGTGCCGACATTCTCTGTCCTGTATTTCTTCTCCAAAGAATCCCACAATTCTTTTGCTGTTTTCAGAGGACTGTAAACATTATACAGTATGTTGTCAAGGCCATTGAGGATGTAGTTTCTACACAGGAAATCTGAATGTTTCCAAGTATCTACAGCGGCAACAACTTGCCGATCACTTTCACTCTCTTTAAGTGCTAGAGCCTCTTCATGGAGAAACCGGGCCAAATTAAGAGTTGTAAGATAGAACAGTATCTTCTGATGCCATCTCTTAAACTCAGCACTGTTAAATTTTTCCGGGTTTTCTCCATGATTGATTGGTACTTGAACATGGTTCTGGATAGGGACTGGTGTTGGTGTAACAATTAGAGTACCACTTCCAGTTGCAGTTTCAGTTGTAGTAGCCATAAAATCTGATTACAAAAATCAGAAAAACAAACCACAAATTAATTTTCTAGTTACTAAAACAAAAAATAAATTATAATACAAAATAATTTTATTTTCTTGTTACTAAAACTAGAAAAATAAAATACCACAATAATTTTTCTGTAACACCAAATAATATTCTGCAATTTTTAATGACACCAGTATATTACTACTAGTTGTCAAAGAAAATAGACAGTATATTATTATTATCTGTCAAATAGTTTATAATACTATTTGTATTTTTCAACCAGAATATCACTTTGAAAACACAAAAAATTAAATACAATGAAGACACCAAAAAAATGGTCTGTCTTAAGATTGTTGGACAATCTTCACTGTAATTAAATTAATTAATTCTGTTTGGGTACTAAACGACAAACATAATATAAAAGAAAAATAGGAAAGGAGAGAGAAAGTTTGATTACAAAAAGCAAATTAGAAATAGAATTAAATAAATAAAAACAGATTTTATTTTGTTACAAAAATAAAATTAAAATCTGATTTAAATAAATAAAAGAAAATAAATAAATAACTTACTTGATTAATATCTCGAATATTATTCTGATCAAGTCCAGTGTTTGACACTATCTTCTTAAGACAGATTCGTCCTCTCCACGGTACTTTCAGAATATGGATGTCTATCTCCCATGATGAAATGATCAACTACAAATAAATGCAGCACTACAATTTATTTGTTCAACAAACACAGTGTTTACACTCTTTCTCACAAAAATTAAATGCAGCAAAATGAAGAATAAATTTGCAGAGGAGAAGTACGAAATTTATGAATCTCAAACATCAAATGAGGGCTGCCTATTTATAGATGTAGTGGTGGCTATTGATTTTGAATTAAACAGGTGCTAACCTATTTTGAACAGGTATGAAACTTGTTTAGTTTTGAATTAAACAGATTTAAATCTGTTGGGTTCAAAATTCAAAGAAATAAAAACGGAAGGGACCTGTTTGGGTGTAGAGAAAAATCGGAACAGGTTAATTTTAGAATTAATTTGAATTCTGGACAGTTCAGATTTTATTTCAAAAAATAAAATTAAATCCAAATGTTTCTGGCCCAAAAAGATTAGTATTGGGCGAACAAGTCCAACCCAACCACACACCACCCTAGGCTATCGCCCGCCCGGACTGGATGGCGCGCGTGTGTGGTGATTTTTGGGTCCAATGGGTCAAGCTATTTTGCCCATAACCTCCTCTCTACAAAACTTGGGTACCCCTTGGGGCACACCCCAAGTTCCAATCTCATGCCTTATAAACCTATTCAAAACTCCCACCACCAAATCAATGTGAGACAAGCCATTTTCCAACCTTAAGGAATTTCCACAAAACTCCATTTTCATGAGCACACTTTGGCTTCAATTTCCAATTCACTCGATAATGGTTTTGAGCAACCAAATATACCAGTGAACCACAACGCGGCATAGAACGTGTTACCACTTTAACTCACCAAATTTGACGCTCGGGTCCCACCTAATAATCCAAAGAGAAAAAAATTCTGATTTTCCCAGAATTTTCTAACCATTTCCAACACATTTTAACTTTAAAAGAATTAATTATCATAATTAAAAATAAAAAATTAAATTAAATTATAATGGAAGTTTAAGAAAGCTAAATGTAATTTATCTCACTTTTCATTAATTAGTTCATTTGGATGCAGATTAGCTTTTAGACTTTTTAATTTGGGATTAAAAAGTCTTATTTGATAAATTTTTTTATTTTTTAATTTTTGTAAAAAAAATGATTATAGTTTAATGTTATTTTATTCTATTAAATTAAAAAATTTATTATCTTTTATGATTAAAATAATTAAAAAATCAAAAAAACCTAATATGCCAAACGAAGGTACACTAACACAATTTTGGAAGAGAGTGCCATACGTCATATGGGTCCGGTAGTGGTTCATATAGGAGAGTGATAGGACTTGATTGTCTCATCATCTCATCTTAATTATAGGAGGGTCTTATGTCCCTACAACTATTGATCTTTCTTGGGAAACGCTCTACTAGACATGGGTATTGACACCGATGCAATTGGCTAGAGGGTGCGAATATCGTATATGAAGGTCGGGTTTTTTTTTTTTTTATCTTGAAATCTTAACACAAGAAGAGTTTAATTTTGTGTATGAAAATCTAACTTTGGGCCACCCTAATCTAAGCCATAAATCGTTTAGGTTAAAAATTATTATTTTGTGTCACTAATTATCTTGGCCTTGTGCAAAGAAGCTTCTTTTAGGTCACTCACACTAATTATATCTTGCTTTATGTTTGATACCATCATAGACTAAGTGACATATTTAATTAGCTTAATTAAGCAACATGGAAAATAGAATTTGAGTTGGTTAAGCATAAAAGATTCGTGACATAAAAAAATTAAAATAAAATAATGCATACAAGATTGGTCAAGTATAAATGCCAAGAAGAGAGAGAGAGAGAGATTAGAAAAGAAACAAAAACAAATATGATTAGAGAGTGGAGAAAAAGACAACAATGGAATAGATGGAGGAAAATGATTCGAGTAAGCAAGACTTGGTAGTCAATTAAGATGAGTTTTGTGGTTATAGTATCAGTAAGGTAACCTCTCTTTATCTTTATTGATGTAATTCGCTTGCTCTATATACTTATTTATTTTATCAATAAAATTTTTTTTGCCGTTCAAAAAAAAGGTAACCTACCTCTAGGGTCTTAGCCTATACATATAAAAATTGAATATGGATTTAAGGAATTTGATATTTCAATTTCATTAGTGAAATTGGAAAATTTTCAGTCATCCAATATCAAATGGAGGCCTAGATGAAAGAGAGGGGAGGAAGTAGTCTCACAAGAAATCAAGCCGAACAAAAATTATTACATGGATTTTGAACATCACGTGATTATATAATCAATTATATTTTGTGATTTTTTTTTTACAATATTTTTGCTTTTTTTTTTTACTATGTAAGTACATATACTGTTAATAGACAGACACAACTAATGTGAAATATAATTATCAAAGAGTGTGAGTAAATATTTGATGATCGTAAACAATCTTTTGAAAAAGTGTTTTGAAATTATAGAATTTATCTAGTAGATTAACTAAATGGCCTTTCTCCACTACAAAAAAGGTCACTTTTAGCTACTAAAATATTGGTCGTCAATTGTCTGTTTTTTGGTCGCCAAAGCCATTCTGCGACAAAAAATTTTGGTCGCCACATTTGTTGCGAATAACCTGTCGGGGAAGGTTTTGCCAACTAAAAAGCCTTTGGTCAGCAAAAAGCTACTTTTTAGCGACCAAAATTTTGGTCGCCAATAGTCAATTATATTTCTTTAAAATCATACATTCACCGACCAAAATCTTTAGTCGCCAAAAGCTACCAAACGGCGACCAACATTTTTAGTCGGCAAAAGCTTCATCCGTGAAAAAAAATAATTCACTATTAAGCTTTGCATTTGCTCTTATAAAGACTCAAACCACTAACCTCCCACAGCATAAGCCTTATGCACCACACACTTCCCACTACGCCAGCATAACACCACATGATTATATATGTAATATATATTATTTATATATATGTAATATACATAATTATTTTTATTGACATAATTTATGTGAAAATAAATTATTTAGTAGCAAAATAAAAATAAAAATTTAATTTTTAGCGACCAAAATAATTTTGGTCGGCGAAGAGACTTTCTCGCTAAAAAAGACCACTTTTCACTACTAAATTTGTTTTTAGTCGCCAATTGTATACTTTTTGGCTACTAAATTTTTTTTTGGTCACCAAAAAACTTACTTTTGGCTACTAAAAAATGTTTTAGTCGGTAAAACCTACATAATTGGCGACCAAACTTAGAATTAGTCGCCAATTGTAGACTTTTTGACTACTAAATTTTTTTTAGTCGGCAAAAACTGTACTTTTGGCTACTAAAAATGTTTTAGTCAGTAAAACCCACATAATTGGCGACCAAAATTATAATTAGTCGGCAATTGTTGACTTTTTGGCTACTAAATTTTTTTTAGTCGGCGAAAACTATACTTTTGGCTACTAAAAATGTTTTAGTTGGTAAAACCCATATAATTGGCGACCAAACTTATTTTTAGTCGCCAATTGTGGACTTTTGGTTACTAAATTTGTTTAGTCGCCAAAAAGCTTCACAATTGGCTACTAATTCTTTTTTAGTTGTTGAAAGCTATACTTTCAGCGACCAAATTCTTTTTAGTCAGAAAATTTGGTCGCCGAATGTGTTTTTTCTTGTAGTGCTCATAGTACATAGTTTCCTATTATAAAGCTATATCTAGCATAATTTGGATGGGTAAGGACTAAGAATTTTGAGTTAAATTATAATTAAAAAATTACTTTTCTATTTTAGCTAGTATTGTTTATTGTACACACTATATCAAACTCTCTATTTTAAATTAAATTTTATAAAATATTCATTTTATATTGTTAAAAAGCAGCCATAGTCGTATAAGAGAAGTTAATTTTGTATTATTATTTTTATTATATGTAATTTCATATTTCTAAAAAAAAAATGTGCCCAGCAGTCGGTTGTTCAGCCGAACATCCAAAGTGTATAGGAGATATTATTATTCTATTTATGCAGTTTCATATTCCTCAAATATATATATATATATATATATGTATATATTGTGCAGTAATCGATTGTCCGGAGTTTATTGTATAACCTGTGAACAGTACCTTGTTTAATGAAACGAGGTATTGTAGCAATGGCAATTTTTTTTTTTTTTTGGCAATAGCTAGCCTGATGGAGGATTGATTTGAAACGTTAGCTTGCTAATATAATCCCAAAACTATAATAAAAAGCTTGATGCTAACGCTCTAATTGTTGGGGATCGGGGGCACACCAGGAAATACACATAAGCAATAACACAAGAGTTTTAACGTGGTTCGGCAATCCAGCCTACGTCTACGGGAGCGATATCACTATATATCAACAAGAGGAGGATTACACAACTCACACTCTCTGTCTCTCTATATAACTCAGTACTCACACTCTATTCTCTCTGCTCTCACCCTCTCTATATATACACATTACAGAGGAGGTAGGTGGAGAGGTTGGCATGGCCAGCTCATTCGGTGGCCGTCTTCCTTGATTGCGGCTTGTCGGTTGGCAGCCGCAATCCTTGAAATTTTGTAGCTGTGTTCTCACCAGAAGAGAAGAAGAGAATCACCCCTTTCACATGGGGTGATCTCAACACTAATCTCCTAGACAGTGCTAATCCAAAACTCACCAAACTGTATCTAATTTTTCATGCGAACCCCACATAATGTAATTGCTAGAGATTGATAGGTAGTACATCAAACATTAAGAAGTATTAATTATATATAATAAAAAAAATTAAAGAAAATATCCAAATTTCCTTCACAATAATTGGTAGTTTTTAATTTTACTTTTAGTGATTGATCATAAGGCACCAACTTTCCAGTTAGAAAAGATATTTTCTTAAATTGTGATATAATAAATAATTTTTTAAAAAAATATAAAATTTGAAGAGGGCCTCTTGCTTTTGAGCTCAAATAAGTACAAGCCCTTGTACTTATTATGTGCTCTTCTTTTAAGTTTTACATTGTTACAGCAGTTTAAATTAACATGTTTCAACAATTTGTGGATGCTACAAGCCCTTGTACTTATTATGTGCTCTTATTTTTCTTTTTTGTTTTTTTATATATATTAATGAATAGATGCATCTCGAGACATTGGGTTACAACAAAAATCTAGTAGAATGGTAATGTTCATAAATTGGAGAAGTTACATGCGAAAAAAAAAAAAAAAATTTATGCGTGGTTCTAATTTATGCGTGCTCTCCACTGCAGTCATAATGAATCATTCTGGATCTCACATTAATTATTTTGTGCACTTTTGTTACTTTTTTATTTTTTTTTTCATGAGCATTGCTCTTCATAAAAAGATGCTCCCTTACCGGATATGATGTCCGGGATCAATACAAGATCATACCAGATATGATGTCTAAAGATCAAGTCTTATTTTTGCGTTATGCAAATTTTTTTCCTCTATGCTTGTTACCCAAAAGACAATTTAAGAGGAGGTGAATTAAGTTTTTACAATTAAAAATTAATAATATCTTAATAAAAATTATGATTAGCACAATAGATAAATATAGTTAATGAAATAAAAATAATTAAAACAAGTGTTTTAACAATTATGTTAGTTAATGATTTTAGCACAGTGAAAATGTGAAATATAGCTGTAGCAATTTAAATAAAATAAAGAGATAAGGGAGAGAGAAACAAATAAATTTATAGTTGTTCGGCTTCAACTCGGCCTACGTCCACTCCTTAAGCTTCACTTAAGATTTTCCACTATGCTATAGCTTTACGGGAGGTGCTAGCAACCACTTTACAAATGGAGCAATCCTCCACGGATTTTACACAGACTTTCTAAGTTAAGAACACTGAGTGTACTACACTCTTACAAGATTGAAAAGAAGGTGTTTTTGCTTTCACAAAAAACTACAAGAATTATCTCTCAAAGATAGATATAAAAATGAAGTTTTGGATTTTCTATAAACCTCACACAGGAAAGATGAACTTAATGCTATAAGGCTCAGTGTATAATTTCTGAGAGATGATGCAAACAAAAATTAAAGAACACTTCTCAGAAAATTTTTCAGAAAATAGATGTGAGTGATTATAGATCAAAGAATATTTTCTGATTTTTGTTAACTTGTTTACATTAGAGATTTTTGTATATATAATGAAACTTATAACCGTTTATGACCGTTGTATTCATTTGAATTTATACCCGTTTATAACCGTTGTAGTTCCATCATTACTAATTTGAATATCTTCCACTCCATCATTATAAATTTGAATATCTTCTACTTGAACCTTTTGAACTTTTTGACCTGCTGTTATGCTGGGCTGTTTGAACCTTTATTTTGAACTGTTTGAACTCCTAATTTAATCAAATATTAAATACATTCTAACAATATTTAGGATAGAGGTTTAGGTGATAAATAATGGGATAAAATAAATTTTGATTCTATTTTTCTCTTTCAAATAAATCATCAAAATAAATTTTTATTCTATTTTTCTCTTTCAAATAAATTAAAATATAATCAAATAAATCATCAAAATAAATTTTGGATTCTATTTTTTTCTTTCAAATAAATTAAAACATAATTAAATAAATCATCAAAATAAATAAGTCTAACAATCTCCCCCTTTTTGATGATGACACACAATGATATTTTGATTTGATTTGGGAGTAAGAAAGGCTCATCTTCAAGTCATGCTCCCTAAATTCATTTATAAATACATAAGTTAGCACATGTGTTATAAATAAGCTTTAATCAACAATATGATATAAGATTAAGATATCAAACTATAAATACATAACATCATATTAGTTTGAAAATAATACCATAATTTGAAAATAATATCATAATACATAACATCATAACATCATAAGTTTTCTTTCCCTGTGACATTATCAAAGGAAATCATGGGTTAGAATCTAGAGGAGGAGGAGGAAAATGATAGTGGTAAATGGTATCAAAAAATAGATAATCAAAACATATATATATAATATATATATAATATAAGATTCGCGCGCGCTCTCTCTTTTTTCGTCGAAATGAAACTTCACTACAAAAAAACACACCTTTGGCGACTAAATTTTTAGTCGCCAAAGGTCGATTTTTAGTCGCCAAAAATCACTTTTTAACCATCCCCGACTAATTTTTTTGGTCGCCCGTTTTGTCGCCAATAAACGGTCGCAGAAGGTTTTGGCGACTAATCTGTCTTTTTGTCGGCAAAAGGCAGGTTTTAGCGACTAAAGGTTTGGTCGCCAATGCTCAATTCCATTTTCGGAAATTATACCTTTGGCGACTAAAATGTTAGTCGCCAATAGTTAACTTTTTTTTTATTATTTATACAATTGGCACTCTTTTGGCGACCAAAGTATTTCGTCGCCAAAAGCATTTGTCAAAAAAAAAAAAAATAATCCACAGTGCAGCCCCTCAGGAGCTCCCAAGGGTTTCGAACCTGCGACTTCAACCTTCCAAGCCTTAAACACAACACGCCACCCACTATGCCACTCAACCATCTCATGATTATATATGCAATATATATTATTTATATAGTATAATTACCGCTATGAATACAAAATAATATTTTATAAATATAATTTTTTTAATTGAATTAATTTCTGTCAAAAAATAAATTATTTACTGGAAGAAAAAATTGGCCACTTTTGGCGACTAAAACAATTATTTAGTCGCTAATTGTATTATTTTGGGCTACTAACTATTTATTTGTCGCTAAAAAAAGAAGTTCCAATTAAAACTCAGCACTTTTGGCGACCAAACCTAATTTTAGTCGCCAAAAACGTCGCCTTTTGGCTACTAAACTGAATTTTAGTCGCCAATACTCAGTTTTTAGCTACTAATTTTTTTTTGGTAGCCAAAAAGCTTCATTTTCAGCGACCAATCTGTTTTTCGTCGCCAAAACACCTATATTCGGCGACTAAACTATTTTTTAGTCGCCAAAAGCTGTACTTTTGGCTACTAACTGTCTTTAGTCGCCAAAAACCGTCACCTTTGGCTACTAAAATTGTTTTAGTCGCTAAAAACCCTGTATTCGGCGACTAAACTTACTTTTAGTCGCTAAAACACCTATATTTGGCGACTAAAGCCTTTTAGTCGCCAAAAGTGATCATATTTGGCTACTAACTCACTTTTAGTCGCCCATTGGCCTACTTTCAGCGACGAATTTGTAATTTTTGGTCGCCAAAACTGCATTTTGTTGTAGTGCTTAATGGGACATTGGTGTTGTTGGAATGGTAATGCAAAAAAAATACCATGAGGGTGTAAAAAAAATCAATGTATGCAAAGTTAATTTTACCTCAAGATGCAAAATCCAAAAAAAATTACATAGTTGATAATAGCAAACTGTTAAGGAGAATAAATGTATGAAGAACTTAAGAGCATTCAACTGATATAAATGTTTCCATATCAATGTAGCAATACACATATATCATTTTAACAAAAATTCAAGTTTTACAGTCATAACAAAACTTTTTAAGTAGAAATCGACATTCCGAGCTCGCCCCGAATAAAATTGAAGCGATCCTCGCTTAAGGGTTTTGTGAAAATATCCGCCAATTGCTTGTCGATGTTTACAAATTCAAGTACAATATCCCCTTTTTAAACATGATCTTTTAAAAAATGATGCCGAATTTCAATATGTTTTGTTTGTGAGTGTTGAACCGAATTTTTGCTTAAATTGATGGCACTAGTATTATCACATTTAATAGGGATATGATCATAATGCAAATCAAAATCCTCCAATTGTTGTTTTATCCAAAGTATTTGGGCACAACAACTTCCGGAAACTATATATTCAGTTTTGGCCGTTGATAAAGCAACATAATTTTACTTTTTGCTAAACCAAGATAATAATGAGTTACCAAAAAAGTGACAAGTGCCACTGGTGCTTTTTTGTCCCAAATTTTGAGTGCCAACAAGATATCTAAAAATTCTTTTAACAGCACTAAGATGTGATTTCTTAGGATTTGATTGATATCTAGCACACATACAAACATTAAACATAATATCGGGTCTACTTGCGGTTAAATAAAGAAGTGAGCCGATCATACCTCGATATTTTGTTTGATCAATGGACTTACCTTTTTCATCCTTGTCTAGCTTAATGGATGTGCTCATAGGAGTTCCAGCTATTTTTGAGTCAAACATACCAAATTTTTTGAGTAGTTCTTTTGTGTACTTAGCTTGGTTGATAAAAATTCCTTCCTTACATTGTTTGATTTGAAGCCTAAGGAAATAATTTAGCTCCCCCATCATGCTTATCTCAAACTCACCTTGCTTACACTTAACAAATTCATTACACAAGGTTTCATTAATAGCACAAAATATAATGTCATCCACATATATTTGCACAATAAGTAAATCATCATTCTTAGTTTTAACAAAAAATGTTGTGTCAATTGTTCCTCTAGAAAAAATATTTTCAATCAAAAATTTACTTAATCGTTTATACCATGCACTAGGTGTTTGTTTCAAACCATATAAAGTTTTTGATAGTTTAAAAATATGATTTGGAAAAACATGATCTTCAAAACCTGGGGGTTGTTTAACATAAACTTCCTTATTTATAAAACCATTAAAAAAATGTACTTTTTATATCTATTTGATAAAGTTTGAAATCTCTAAAACATGCAAATGCAAGTAACATTCGAATGGCTTCTAATCTAGTAACCGGAGCAAAGGTTTCATCGAAATCAATACATTCTTCTTGATTGTATCATTGTGCAACAAGTCTAGCCTTGTTTCTTATAATTGTGCCAGATTCATCAAGCTTGTTTCGAAAGATCCATTTGGTACCGATAATGGTATGATCTTTAAGTTTTGGCACAAGTTCTCATACTTTGTTTCTTTCAAATTAGTTAAGCTCTTCATGCATAACTATCATCCAATGTTTATCGAATTCGGCTTCTTAAAAGTTTTTAAGCTCAATCTGTGAGAGAAAAGCCAGGTTACTACAAATGTTTGTAAGTGAAGAGCGTGTTTCGATACCTTTTGTAGGGTCACCTAGGATTAAATCCTTAGGGTGATTATGAACAAACTTCCATGCTTTTGGCAAATCATCATTGTTTTCTCCTTCTTCTTGAGGTGGGAGAATAGGTTGTTCAATCTCTTTGTTCAACTAACATGGTTGGTTCTTTTCTTTGTAGATACTTAAATCTTCTACATTTGGTTCCAAATCTATATTATCACTAACAATTTGCTTTTGAGCAGAGATGTTAGTTTCATCAAATGCCACATGTATAGATTCTTCCACAACAAGAGTTCTTTTATTAAAAACACGATAAGCTTTGCTAGTTAAGAAATAGCTAAGAAAAATTGTTTCATCAGATTTTGAATCAAATTTACCTAAGTTATCCTTACCATTATTATGTACAAAACATTAACAACCAAAAATATTTAAGTGACTAACGTTGGGCTTTCTATCATGCCAAAGTTCATAAGGAGTCTTTTTGAGAATAGGTCTAATTAATGCACGATTTCAAATATAGCATGCGTTGTGAACAGCTTCGGGCTAAAAATATTTAGGAAGATTATTTTCGTAAAGTATTGTTCTACTCATCTCTTTTAAAGTTCTATTTTTCCTTTCTACTACACCATTTTGTTGAGGGGTTCTAGGTACTGAAAAATTATGTCCAATACCATGCTCATCACAAAACAATTCAAATTTCTCATTTTCAAATTCTTAACCATGGTCGGTTCGAATATTAGTAATAAGAAAGCCTTTTTTATTTTGAATTCTACGACAGAGTTTTGTGAAAGAAGAAAATGTTTCATCTTTGTGTGTTAAAAACATAACTCATATAAATCTTGAATAATCATCAACAATAACAAGACAATAACGTTTACCACCTAGACTAGATGTCCTTGAGGGACCAAATAAATCCATATGCAATAGTTGTAAAGGTCTAGTTGTGGAAATATGAAATTTTGATTTAAATGATGTTTTGGTTTGTTTTCCTTGTTGACAAATACTACAAAAATTATCTTTTTTAAATTTAATTTTTGAAAGTCCAATGACCAAATCCTTTCTCAAAAGTTTAGCAATTAATTCCATATGAGCATGACCAAGTCTTCTATGCCATAACCAATTATTTTCATTATTAACATATAAACATTTAACATCACTAGCATATAGATCATTAAGATGAAAAACATAAACATTATCATGGCGATTAGCAGCGAATAAAGCTTTATGATCATTTGTACTTTTAATTGTGCAATGTGATTTATCAAAAATAACTCAATTACCTTTATCACATAATTGACTAATACTAAGTAGGTTATACTTAAGTCCATTAACAAATAAAACATTTTTAATAGAAGGGTTAGGAGAAATACCGATGCTACCAATACCGATGATTTTTCCTTTTTTGTTGTCTCAAAAAGTAACAAATTCTCCATCTTTCGATGATAGTTTAGTAAAGAATAATTTATCTCCAGTCATGTGTCTGGAACATCCACTATCAAGGTACCACTTCCTTTCTTTAGCTTTGAACTTAAAACAAACCTATAAAATGACAATCAAGTGTTGGTTTTTGGTACCCATAGTTTCTTCGGTTCTTCTTGGTTAGTTTTGTTAGATCCCTTAACAATCCAAATCTTTTTAATTCCTGTGTTAATGTTATTTTTGAATGGACAAGAAGATATATAATGGCCTTTCTTTCTACAATAATGACAAGTAATATGAGGGTGAGTCATGAGAGGTACCTTTTCAAAAATTGTATTGAGATTCTTTTGTTTTTTAATAGGATCATATCCAATGCCCACCTTATCGAAAACACATATTTGATTTCCAAGAAGCATGTTAAGATTATCTCTACTTTTTACAAAATTTTCAAGTATTTTTGTTAAATCATCAACATTGTTTTGTAAAACAGTTTTCTCATTAGAGATGGTGTCAAAATCATTTTTCAAAACAATTTTCTCTTTCTTTAATTCTTCTACATTAATAGATAAAGATGCAACAGATTTCTTCAACACATTATTTTTGGCACAAACTTTTCTAAATTCATCTTGTAGTTCATGGAATGCACTTTCAAGTTCTTTATAAAGAGTAGTTACATCATCTTGAGTAGAGTCTTCATCTTCAAGAGTCATGAGACATAAGTTGGCTACTTTATTTTCAATTTCATCGCTTGAGCTTTCATTTTCACTTTCTCCCCAAGCTGCTACCATGGCCTTTTTGTTTCTTTTTGTAGTCTTTTTCATGATTCTTCAATTTGGACAATCCATCTTCATATGTTCAGGATTTTTACACTCATAGCAAATTATAGGCTCTTTCTTGTTATCTTTGTTGTATTCTTTCTTGAAAAGTCTTCTTTCTCCATAATTGTTTTTCTTGAAGTGCTTTTTGAGATTTCTACTAAACATGGCATAGCTTTCATCCTCACTGGAGTTTTTATGTTTTTCTTCATTTGATGAGGCTTTGAATGCAATTCCACTTTTCTTTTTGTTTTCAACATCCTCATGCCTTTCATGATGATCTCATGAGTCATAAGGGAACCCATAAGCTCATCCAATCCAAGTGTGGAGAGATTTTTGACTTCTATAATGGCCGTGACCTTTGCTTCCCAATTCTTTGGTAAACACCTAAGAATTTTTCTTACCAACTCACTGTTAGTATAAGTTTTGTCAAGAGATTTCAAAGAGTTTACAATTTCAGTAAATCTAGTAAACATACTTGAAATAGATTCATTAGAGTTCATTTTAAACAATTCATAACTATAAACAAGCATATCAATACAAGATTCCTTCACTTGGTTTGTACCTTCATACGTTACCTCAAGTTTGCCGCAATTTTTTTTTGTTGAATCACAACTTGAAATTCTATTATATTCTTTAGAGTCTAATCCACAAATCAGTGTGAGTTTGGCTTTAGCATTGGCTTGCAATAATTTATGATCTTTCTCATCACATTCATCTTCAGTTTTAGGTACACTAATATTGTCTACTAATTTGGTAGGAATTTTTGGTCCTTTGGTGACAAATTCACATGGCATAATCAGTGGCTTGTAGGTATAGGGTCATCTTATCTTTTCAATGACATAGTTGTTTCCGTCAAACAATGGTGGCCTATTTGTAGCTTGTCCTTCAGCTAAGGTTGCCATGGATCGAAACTCCTAGATGGTTAAATCTAAAACAAGAGTCTAGGCTCTGATACCAATTGTTACCCAAAAGATAACTTAAGAGGGGGGTAAATTAGTTTTTACAATTAAAAATTAATAATACCTTAACAAAAATTACGACTAGCACAATAGATAATATAGTTAATGAAATAAAAATAATTAAAACAAGTGTTCTAACAACTATGTCAGTTAATGATTTTAGCACAGTGAAAATATGAAATATAGCTGCAGCAATTTAAATAAAATAAAGAGATAAGGGAGAGAGAGGCAAACAAATTTATAGTGGTTCGGTTTTAACTCGGTCTACGTCCACTTCTCAAGCTTCACTTAAGATTTTCAACTATGCTTAGCTTCACGGGGGTGCTAGCAACCTCTTTACAAATGGAGCAATCATTCACGGATTTTACACAGACTTTCTAAGTCAATAACACTGAGTGTACTACACTTTTACAAGGTTGAAAAAAATGTGTTTTTGCTTTCACAAAAAGTTACAAGAATTATCTCTCAAAGATAGATATAAAAATGAAACTTTGGATTTTCTGTAAACCTCACACAGAAAAGATGAATTTAATGCTATAAGGCTCAGTGTATAATTTCTGAGAGATGATGCAAACAAAAATTAAAGAACACTTCTCAAAATTTTTTTTAGAGAATAGATGTGAGTGATTATAGATCAAAGAATATTTTCTAATTTTTTGTTAATTTGTTTACTTAGAGGTTTTAGTATATATAATGAAACTTATAGCCGTTTATGGCCGTTGTATTCATTTGAATTTATAGCCGTTGTAGTTCCATCATTACTAATTTGAATATCTTCCACTCCATCATTACAAATTTGAATATCTTCCACTTGAACTTTTTGAACCTTTTGAACCTTTTGGCCTGCTGCTGTGCTGGGCTGTTTGAACCTTTGTTTTGGGCTATTTGAACTCCTGATTTAATCAAATATTAAATACATTCTAACAACATTTAAGATAAAGGTTTATGTGATAAATAATGGAACAAAATAAATTTTGATTCTATTTTTCTCTTTCAAATAAATCATCAAAATAAATTTTGATTCTATTTTTCTTTTTCAAATAAATTAAAATATAAATAAATCATCAAAATAAATTTTGGATTCTATTTTTTTCTTTCAAATAAATTAAAATATAATTAAATAAATCATCAAAATAAATAAGTTTAACACATTTCTACCAAATTGTTTAAAAATGCATAATAATTATTAAAAAAAAATCGATATGTAGCCTTTGAAACACAGAAAAAATTTGAGAGAGAGACAGAGAAGTAAATTACATAAGAAATTGGGAGAGAGACAGAGAAGTAAGCTAACGAAAAAATTTGTAGAAAGCACATAAAGAAAAGTCTTTAATTTATTTAATTTTTAATTTTTTTGATAATTTAGGGTGGATGCTTAGCCTAGCTAAATTGAACTTGAATTATCGCGTATCTGAATAACCAATCTTTGGAGACTCTAAAATTAATGATTGAACAAACCTCTAACCATTCGTTGAAAAATTCGAATTCAAAATTTTAAATGGTATTCTTAAGTTTTTACCCTTTTAATTGAAAAGTCTTTAATTCCTAGCAACCCTGAAAGCTTGATTGTGACCCAACTACTGCTCATTTCGTTTGTTGAGAGTAGAATCCAAAATTGGCACATAATAGATGCTAAATAACAGTAGTCAGCCCTCAGTGCTAAACAACACACTTTAACTTAATAAATTCAAATTTATAAACTGAATCAAGTCATCAAATACCATCTTAACTAATTTAATTAATTTATACTTTTTAATAAAATTATTTCTTTGAACCTTCGACCCGTGTCTTGCACATGCTTTTTTATTAATCAATCCATCAAAAATAGTTTTTGAAAATAGTTTTTAATGATATAATAAATATCTTTCAATTAACAATTTTGATAATTTTAGTGTTGCATAAGAGAATAGTTAAGAATTTAATTTTTTCTATTAATTCTGTTAAATAAAAAATTCTAACAAAGGGTATTATAATTTCTAGAATTGTAGAGGCAATTCATATTTTAAATAAACCTCAAGTGGTTTATTTAAACAAAAAATTTATGCTTCACAATTGACCAAGACTCTTTCCATAATTACCAAAAAACCTTTGTCCAAATTAGTCCCTCCCACAAAAGTTAATGGACAAAATTGGAAAGCAAAAAAACAACCCATCAAAATTTGCAAGTGACTTCTTATAAAAAACAAAAAAACAAAAGATTTATGTTTCAAAATTGTGCAAGTGACTAGTTAAAAAAAACAAAAAACACAACAACAACAAAACAAAAACAAAAACAAAAACAACAAAAACAAAAACAAAAACAAAATTATCCAAGACTCTTTCCATAATTACCAAAAAAACCTTTATCTAAATTAGTCTCACCTAAAAGACAAAATTGGAAAGAAAAAAAAAATCCTATCAAAATATGAAGTGATTCTTATATAGATAGATATATACACACTAGGTAGGGAAGCCCATGTTTTTGTTCTTTTTTTTATTAAAATTTGATTTTTTAATTTTAAGAGAGTGTTTGTTTGATAGAAGAAAATACAGTAGAATAGACCTAATATATATATAACATTATTTTATTTTACCTATAATTTTTTTTTTTAAAAATAAAGTCTAATGTTGTATTTGGTTAATTAAAATGAGATGAAATAGAATAAATGATGTGCCTACTTTAGTTATGAGTCCAGATTCCCTAAAATAATTTTGAATTTTTTTGTAGTTGACTAATATTTAATTCTACAAAAATTAAAGATACAATAGTAAAAAAGTTAAGAATATAACAACCATATAAATAATTACTCTATCAATTTTTTGTTAAAAAAATAAATAAATAGAGATTGCCTCTTGTAGTTTGAAAAATTAAAATACCCATTGGTAGAATTTTTTATTTAACAGAATTAATTGAAAAAAAAATTCTAATTGTTCTCCTATACAATAATAAAATTATTTGAATTATTAATTGAAATAATATCTGTCAATACTAAAAGCTGTTAATTGACTTAATAATTTATTAATAAAATAAGTTATTTATTATGAAATTTTAATTTTTAAGGGGTGTGATATAATTTTCAGAATTACAAGAGACAATTTGTATTTGAAACAAACTTTAAGAGTTGTGTTTGTAATGTGCCTAAAAAAAACTCAAAAAAATCTCAACTTTTGGACTATTAGGCTAATTATAATTAACCCGAATTTCTTACATAACTTTCAAAAACTCTCCACCTAAATTAATTCACCAACCAAATTAAAGGGCAAAATAAAAAAAAATTAAAAAAAACAAGTTTAAGTGCAAAATGGAAAATAAAATACGAGCTTCCAACACCAAAGCTATTCTTATATAGATAGATATATTAATTTAATAATAATGCATAATTTTACATTTGCACTGACTTTCTTGCAAAATGCTCAAACAATTCAGATTTGGTGGCCATTGCAAATGAGATTTCACTGAAAAAATGGCATGTTCACCTGTTTTCTTGTGTTTTCTATTGTTTTCTTATTTTCTGTTTTTGATTTTTGATTTTTTTTTTCCGATAAGTACCACACACACAAAAAAATATATATATATATTTGACAAACTGTTTGTTAAATTTTTTGTGAAAACAATCCATATTTTAGATTTCAAATTATTTTTTTTACACAAAACGACGGGAAATTTTCAGAATTTTTTTTCCCTAAAAATATGAAAAAGTAAAACAAAAAGAAAAAATAAACAAAATGACAAAACAAACAACTTGGCTTCTTTTGATCTTAAAGGGCTAGTTTGAAATTACCTTTTTTTTTTTTTTTTGATAACTCAGGTATCTCCAGCCCGTTGATTTTAAGGGAAGTCAGGATTAATCCTGAGGGCCCTGAAGTTAACGACTGGGCAAACCTCCAGTGGCCCCAAGGGGTGACTCAAACTCGAGACCTGTGGATTTTATCCTCCAGACTTTACCATTCGACCACTTGCCTTGGGGTTTAGTTTGAAATTTGAAATTACTTTTGTAGTAACTATATTTTGTGACCTTTCTCGTTTTTAGGAAAAGAATTTAATTTTTTTTTTGTTGCTTCTATTTTCTACTAGATTAGAATAATCTTTTTTTAATAGAAGATTTTAAAAAAATTTTCACTAAAATAAAAGAAAAACAAGAAAAAAATGTTCTTTTTTATTTTGTCTTTAGTGAACATTTTTTTAGATTTTTAAAAAAAAATTCTTACTTTTTAGCTCCTCCTCTAAACCTAAAAAGTAAAAAAATGTAGATGCAAATTAAAAAAAAAAAAAAAAAACTAAAGACAAAATAGTTATAAAAAAAAATATATTTTTTAGTATTTGCCAAACAATGAAACTTGTTGAATGTTTCTCTCTCTATTCTAAATTGTTTGTCTATTTTTATTATTCTAGACATCTTAAAAAATCATCTATACTTTCTAATTTATTCATTTTTCAACAACTTTGAAGACTTTTATCTATAAGAACTAATCAATTTCTTTTAATTTGTAACGAAATATATTATTTATTGAACTAATTAAAAGACACTAAGGTCAAAAATTGACAAATAATTTGAAAAAAAAGAGTATGAAAGAGAGTATGGCAACCATACAGAGTGGGTAACTTTACTGTGAATATGAGAAGATTGATAATAGTTTTTGAACCATAATTTTTTTTCTGATGCTTTTATTTTTGTTGTTTGTGATTTTTGTTAAGTTTTTTTATTTGGGGCCCTTTTAAGGTCTTGTTATTTTTTTTTTTTTATTTGTATCTTATTTATTTTATTTTAATATAAATTTTTTTAAAAAATAAATAATTGTGAATGTGAGAGAGAGAGAGAGAGAGAGAGAGAGAGATTGATTTAGGTGATTTTGGCCTTATTTGCTTTGAGAGAGTAATTTTGGAGAAAACTTTTCAAAATTTTGCTTGCTCTAGTGATTTTAGAAAAAAAAAAATTCAAAATCACTTTTTCTCTCCTACACATCAATCATTATTCTCAATTACTTTTTCTCTCAGATATATCTACTGAACTATAACAAAAAATCAAATCATTCCAAACTCCTATACTCCAAAACTATTTCCAAAATATACAATCAAAAAAACTAAAAAAATTCTAAATTTTCTTCCTAAATTTTTTTTAAAAATTTATTTTCTAAAATCAGACCAAACACACCTTTTATGTTTACATCGATTATCGGTAAATAAAAGTGGTGTACAGGTCAATACCATAATAGATTTTGAGAATTTTCATGGTGTGTGTGCATGCATGAAAAATGTTATACATTATACAAGAATGATTCATTTATCTAATTTTAGAGTTTTAATTGAGCACTAATGAGATGAAATTTATTAAAAAAAAAAAAAAAAAAAATGGAAGCCAAAACACCCTAAAATTCCTTTAGAGGTCATAGTTTAAAGCTCCTAAATATTTAACCGTGCTACATACCCCCACTAGGGTCGACCCCCAGTAAGGTGGCAATCCCTTATTTGCTGAAACTCAACAAAAAAAAAAAAAAAAAAAAAAATAATAATTTTTTTTTGGTCCACTCTCAGTGACACCTCACTGGGGGTCGACCCCCGGTTGGGGTAGGAAGCATTTTTGCTAAATATTTTTCTATATCATAATAGTTCAGTCAAGGATAATTGAGCACCAAACCAAACCTAAGAGTCACTTTCACTTTCACTTTCACTTTCACTGTCACTGACTCTCACTTTGAGGAAGGTTGAGATGAAATTATGAATCACACATGTGATGTGAGCACTTTGCCACAACCCATCATCCTCTCTGTTTCCCTCATGTTGTGTTTAGTTGGGGGATTTAGGGAAGGATTTGGAAAGAAAAAAGGAAAATGTATGTAAAATTAGGTGAAATGTAGGTAATATTTTATTCACATTTCACCTAACTTTTCTTTTTTCCTTTCTAAATCCCTCATCAAATTCTCCAATCAAACTAGCGTAAATGTAAATGTGTATTATTATACATATGATCGCATGCATACTCCAACGAAAGATGATAGTCGATCTACGCGGTGTTTTGGGAAGTTAACAAAAGTTTTTTTTTTTTTTGGTTTTTTTAATTTATTTTATTTTTTTTGAGTAAAAATATAAGAGATGATGTGACTTAAAATGAATAAAAAGTTAAAAATTAACTTTTTACTGGATTGCCAAAGCACCTAATTATTAGATTGTTTAAATTTAATTTAAAAATTTAAATGAGTTTAAAATATATTTAAATTTGATTTGTTACATAAGGAGTCGATTTCAAATAAATTTTACCGAATCAAATTCAAATAATTTAATTTTTTATAATATATATAAATTTATCGAGTAAAATAATAAGTTGTTCAAATCTAACTTAAAACTTCACTTATTTACTTAAGAGCATCTCCAACGCTTAACTAAAATTTTCATCAAATTTGAGTTAAAAAAAGTTAATTTTCTCAATTTGATACCACTGGCTCCAACGGTGAACATCAAAAGGGGGCGATCGGTTGGTCGACCGGTAAGGCCATTTTTTTTTTTTTTTTACCTGTTTGAACCTTTTTTGATTGGTTTGAACCTACTTATTTGAAAGGGAACCGGTCGACCGGTTGGTCGACCGGTTGGTCAACTAGTCGGTTGACCGGTTGTTCTCCTTCAACGATCACGCACAGTAATTTGGTGAAACCTGTATTCTGTTCTCAATTTGATAATTTTTTTGGTGAATTTTCATTTTGATATCAATTTAGTGAAACCGTTGAAGCTCCAAAATATATCTTTTTTACTAAATTTTAAATCTAATGTAAAGTTTAATTCACCGTTTAAGATGGTTTAAGGATCCAAACACCAGTCCAGCTCAAATAATGAAATTTCTTTAATAGCTCTAAACGAGGTAATAATGATCGTGCAGTCAAGCTCAAATAATTAAATTTCTTTAATAGCTCTAAACGAGGTAATAATGATCGTGAATTATTAGATAAGTTATACTATTTCCATGGCAAATTATTGATGCATTTCATTATTTTGGATCAAAGTTGTGATAAGCAATGACGTAGCTACAGAGAGTCCAAGGGTCACGTGTCCCTTTTGGGTTTTGGGTTTTGGATATTTATTTTTATTTTTTTACAAACATAAAAAAAATATTTTTAATAAAAAATTTATAAAAATATTATTTAGAGTGAAATGTCAATCACATTTTTAAAATTATGAAAATAATAATGATTGTTTTGATTGAAAATAAAGAGATTACGATAAGTCATATTATTATCTATGAAAATTTCAATATAATAGTGATATTTATCATTATTGACATATAAATATAATTAATCTCAATAAAGATATGAAATTTATTAGATTGTTAGTTACATTTGATATGTGGGGTTCATCCTCTATATGTTTTTTTACTATTTAATGATATCACATGTTAATGATAACGTGGTATTACTATTATATTGAATTTTTACTCAAATTTTGTATAAAAAACTACTTTATGATTATATAATTTATTTTAAAATTTATATCCATAATTTTTTTTATATTGTTCATGATACACTAGTTACAAATAACATTTTTTTTTTAATATCTTTATTGAAGTCAATCGTAAAAATTTAAGTGAAATAATTTTATAAAATTTTTTAATATTATAATTGATAAGTGTTCTCTCTGATTTAATTTTTTAATTTCGTCATTGTTGATAAGCTCACTGTTTTTTAGAATAATTTAATATAAAGTGAGCAAAACAATGGTTTACTACTCAGGTGCAAAGTTATCAAATTTGTAAATGAAGCTAATATGAATTAATGTGATTTTATTTTTATTTTATGCCACAATATGAATTGTCATAAGAATTTTTTAAGTAAACCAAAGCTTTACTTGTAACATACCATGATGCCCCGTTTGTTCACGGTCCACTCCGAACTGTGATAGATGAACAGTAAAGATAACTGCTGTTTGTTTTAGTTTTGGAGGTTCGGATTTGTAATCCGAAGGGACTATATGATAGGCCTTTGTGAGATGTATTAGTAGTTCGGATTAGGAGATGATATTAGCAAAATTGTCGGATTGGGTGCTACCGGACGTTTTCCCAAAGGTCCGACCGAACGTCCGGCTGGTCAACCGGTCAACTGAAATTTTATTTATTTATTTTAACTTGTTGGCCATTTTTTTTAAACATTAATGTTTAATGTTTTTGTTAAGTAAAATCATAATTTTATTTGTTTTATTATTTTATATTTATTTTATATAAAAATAATTTAACAATCTCCACACTAACAACTATCATCAAAACAAATACAATTTTACTAATCTCCTCATTATCAATCCCCTCCATTTTACCTTTGAAAACAAACGAGGCCTAAGTAATGAGAGAAAAGAATCACATTTTCCTTCATTTTTAATTATTATTATTTTATATATTTCACATAATATATCAGAGAAGCCTTCTATAAGATCCAAATCATGAATAGACCAAATTAATTTCTTATCCCAAAAAAAAAAAAAAAAAAAAAAAAAGTGAAGAAGAAGCATGTAATGCACAAAGACAGGTCTAAAGTAATAATTATGTGACTCATGCATCATCTAGCAAATTAATCTTTGCTAATCAAGAAAAAAAAAAGAAAAGAGTTAATTAAGAATGTGGAGTTGTTGGGAGTACTAATTAGGTGGGTGCATATAAATACTTGGATGCTAAATCAAATTCAATATGTCATTAGGCATAATTCGCATTAAACATATAATTAGTTAGAGTATAACTCATGTCATAGTGTTTGGTTTGGTTTCTACCTTTTGGAACATATTGTTTGTGTTCTCTCAAATTCATCATAGGAATGCATTGAAAACCCCACTTCTTTATCTTGTTTTGTTTAACAAGCTTGCATAATTAAACACACAAGTTTTTCCCTAAAAAATAAAAAAAATCAATGATTAAAAATCATACTAACATCCAAGCAAGAAACCTTAATAGAATGTTGTAGATTACTATTGAGCATGTTTGGTTCTACTTTTTTAGAAAACAGTTTTTAGAAAATTTTACTTTTTTATTTTTCATATTTTAATATTTTCAATGATTTTTTAATATTTAAATAAATTTTTTTTTAATTTTTAGAACACCTAACAAAAACACACTTAAAAAGTACAATATTTGTGAAAAAAATCTTTAAAAAATATACTAAATACCAAAAATATATAAAAAATATGAAAATTAAGTACATTTTCGTATTTTTGTATATTTATTAATTTTTAAAAATATTTTTTTTACAAATATTTTACTATTTAGATGCATCTAAGTAAAGTGCATCTAAAAAAATTAAAAAAATTACTTAAAATTTAAAAGAGATATTCACTGAAAACAAAAAAATATGAAAAATAAAAAACTTAATTTCCAAAAAATTGAATTTAAAAAACTGAAACCAAACATACTGATTATTTTTATATTATAATAACTAGTGTAGATAAATGTAGTTTACACATCAAACTCTAACCTAACAAGAAGCATAATTTTTTTTTCTTCTTACGACTGCAATTATTGAAATTTAAGTGTGTATGTATATATTGTAAGAAGCAAATTCAGTTTTGTCATCCAATTCGATCAATGCTAACCAAGTAGGACACGTAGCGCACTACTCAAGCAACGGATGGTCTAAACTCACCAAGAATCTTCTAGTGTTTTTTTTCTTAAAGTTTTCCTAAAGTGGTGTATTATGTGGTTGAGATTTAATGCTGAAAAATTGATGTGACTTGTCATTAAATCTCAACCACACAATGCATCACTCTAGAAAACTTTAGAAAAAAAAAACTCTAGAGGATCCTTGCTCGTCTAAACTTAGTCGAAAAAAATCTAAAAGAGATGAATTTCCTGTTTGGATGAGGACTATTTGATATGGTAGTGTGCACTCAAAGATGATTTAAAAGATCATTCAAAGAGGACATGAAATTACATAAAGAGAGTGTACCAAAAGGACCCAAAATTTCCATTGTTTGCCAATTGAGATGATTCACTTTTTCAACAGAGCTCGATACCGCATTTCTAAGGACATAATAAGAAAAGTTAAGCTTATGTATATCTAATAGTTTTAAAATTTCGTGTAGTGGCAGAAATTTTGTGCATTAAAATTGTCCTATTTTTATGATGATGGGGTGCATGAATTGACAAGAAGAAAAGACAACAAAAACCAGTAAGTAACAAAGATTCTAATAAAGCTCCTGAGAAGAGCCACAATGAAAATTAGCCAAGAATTTAATCCAATTGTTTTTGAATTATAATGAGCACACAATGGTGTTGCACATTTCACTTTCTCTATACATCAGGCTTTATACAAAATAGTACTTAAACAGTGCCCATTAGACCAAAACTTTTCACTTTGCAGACATAAAAAAGTGTCTTTACTTAGCATTCTGTCTAGTTAGTGATGATGAAACTATGGACTCTTCAACAAAATTGAAAATTTCATGCACTTTTAATAATCCTAAAATGTGGTCTTGAAGTGCACTCAAATATTATAATGAGCACACAATGGTGTTGCACATTTCACTTTCTATATCATGTACTCGAATAGAACTTTGCTCTCAACAATGAACATGTTAATTACAATCTAAAAGTTGTTTCAAGCAATGGTAAAGCCAACAATTTTATCGAGGGAGGACAAAACTAAAGCAAAAAGGTCAAGTCAGATTGATTTGATTTAATTTAGTCGAGATATGTAATATTATTTATTCACGATATCTTTGAGCAGAAAAAAAAGTACAATTTACCTTTTATACATAGATTCAAAAATAAAATAAAAACCCAACAATCCAATCAAATATATATTGAAGAGATTTTATAGCAAAATATACATTGAAGGGGTAAATTGTGGGGTTTCTTTGAAAATAAATAAAGAGATGGGCTACAAAAAAAAAATAAAAATGGAGGCATATATGTTTTTTAGAGGGGGCCAATTGAAAAATATTTTCAAAATTATAGGACAAACGGTAAGTTTTGAGAAATTGAGAGTACACACTCGATCAGTCACTAATAACAATGAGTTTGATTGTGTGAATATAATTTTTTGGTACCATCACTCAATGGTTGTATCATATGATGATATAAGTTCTTAATGCTGTGTTTGGTTGGGAGATTTGGGGAGGGATTTAGAAAAGGAAAGGGAAAAGTGTGAAACTAGGTGAAATGTAAGTATATTTTATTCACATTTCACCTAACTTTTTCCTTTTTCTTTCCAATTCCCTTCTCAAATCCCCCAACCAAACACAACGTAAGAGTATCAGAACAGTAGTATTGTGTGTTGACATAGTATTATCATGTTGAATATTAATAAATGAGTAAAGCTGTCAAAAGAAAATGACTACCATCATATCAATGTTGATAGTAGTGATATGTTATGATTCAAAGTTCTATTGATTAACGATGATCTGATTTTCTAGAGTAAATTCTATCTGTGCCAAATTGGGAAGTGAACATGATTTGTTGCTCAAGAATTTGAAACCAAAGATTATTTCTAGCTCACTCAAATCTACATTTATTTTTTCTTTTTAAATTTTTTTGTATGAGAATATAAATTGACTAGTCAGGTATAAGGCATGCGAAATGAACAAGGATGAGTCCACTTGATTATGACAAATCGTTTAGTATGGTTTTTGTTTTTTGTTTTTGTCCTTGTTTTTGCTCCTAGTATGTCTCCCATTAAATGCTACAATTTAACTGTGCAATCTCTTTACATGTGTTGTGCATTTTGGAGCTATTTGCAATGCTTAAAACTAAGAAAGCTATTGAAAGCAAGAAAGCAACTAGCTGTTTCTAAAACAGGAGATCTATCGCATATTTTGAACCATACATTAGGTCGTGTTGCCATCTTCTTTAAGATTTTTTTTGTCCAAGATTTTACTTTAATGCAAAGAAGAAAGAAAGAAAGAAAGAGAGAAAAGCGGAAAAGGTCATATATCAGCCGAAATTACAAAAATTTAAGAATAAAAAAAATATAACAAGTTTTAAATGAGTCGGTGTGAATTATTAAAGAGGGTAACCATATATCACTGGATAAATTTCACGGCATTTTTACCTCCTGAACACATGGAGCCAGATAGCAAACACTATGTGTACATATAAAATGTCAAGAAATTAATGGATTCAAAAGTCACTTTTGCAAAGATCTAAAGTAATCATTGATGTAGTGAAAACCTACTAACAAGATAAAGATTCCATTGGTTCTAATAAATTCTAAAGAAGGATTCATATAACCGATTATATTTAATGAGATTTAAGACTTAGTTGGTGGTATAATATCATTTTCATATGCAAGTAATTGTTGGAGTTTGTTCTGACATTCCATATGAAGTGTGAAAGTAGTTAAAAATTTCAAAAACCAAAGTGTGAATAAATCATGCCAACAAAAAATGGAAAAAGATTAGGCCAAACATTGGTGTTGAAAATAATTGCTTTTGCAAAATTTTGTATTCTTCCCCTTGCCCAAACATTAAATTTTTAAACAATAGAGAAGTACTAAAAGGCAAGAAGAGAAGGAAAAAAGAACACCATATGTGTCCACTTAAAATATTTGATACTTGGAAAAATACTTCCAAGTAAACCAGTAAGTGTATACATTAGTATGTAAGGCGTTTAACATATATGAAAATTACATTTCTATTTTTTTTTTTTTTACTACAATCAAATAAAAAAAAAAAAAAATTCTAGAAATAAACTTCTAAGCAATTAATTGGATCCAAGACAAGGAGATTTCAAAAAATATGGGCAAAATTTGCACTTCTAGATAACATTAGAACCTTTTACATATAAAAAATAAAAAATAAAAAAAGGAAATGATGACAGGCTGTGAGAAAATAAATCGCAAATAAATAAATAAAGATAGGACAGTCCAAAACTGGTGACAAACTTAACAAATAGTTTTGTTAGACATTTGTCATTGCAAGCACTACAGATTGGAGAGTGCATGATAAACAATGGTTACCAAGTGTTACAAGGTGTCATTGATGTCTCACCTCACTCACTCATAATTGTTTACTCACCACACACAAACTTCCAATTAACTTCATACAATACAACTCATATGGATTAACATGTTACTTCTTGTTTGTTGTAAACATGGAAAAATAAAGGAAATTTAGAGAGAATGGTGAAAGAGCAAATAGAAAACTACAAAACAATTATACACTTGAGAAAAGGGAATTCAATTAGACTTAATTTAGTTTTTTTTTTTTTTTTTCCCTCCCCTATTTGAATACTCTGCCTTCTGAGATTGCATTCCCATAGATGTGTTGGTGCATTTTCTTGGTAATTTTAGTTAGTCCACCAGTTTATAGGTGTATCTTACTCTTATTACTACATTTTTTCTATGATTTATTTAGATAAACCTTTTTGTCTTTGAGATTTCGACGTACATCTTACTCTTTTGTTTATATTATTTTGGGAAAATTTTTATGGTATTGGACTGCCTAGACAATTGGCTTAATATAATAACTCTCCTACATTATATAACTAATGATATTTCTATATTCATGCTTTGATGTATATAGCTTTGGACAAATTACACTTTACATCTTGTACTTTACACAACCTCACTTAATTCCCTGATCTTTTTTATTGTTTCAATCAATCTCTTATATTTTCAATCAATTACAATTGAGCCCAATCAAATAAGGTCCGTTCAAAAATGGATGAAAAAAAGTAAATGGAGGCACTAAAGTGAGATTTTGATAAAAATAGAAGGGTTCTAAGAACTAAAGTTGAGGGGCTAAAGTATAATTTCAACAAAAGTGCAAGGGTGTCATATGTTATTGATACTATCATATGGCTGTCCTTCACTAGTTTTTGCAACCCCATTTGGATCAAATTGCAATTTGACTAAAAAATTATAGAGTTAACTTGAGACAATTCAAATATTAGCGGTCAAAGTGAGATTAAATATAAAATGTAACATGTATTATTCACCCCAAAAAAATATAAAATGTAGAAGTTCAAACTAACTTTTTACACAATAATTTAAGAAAATGTATAACCTAAAGACATTATCATGAAGGTACACTTGATATGAATTCATAAAAGCTTTAATCAAGAGCAAAGACAACTAAAGTTATTTTTATTTACTAATTATACTCTTGAATGAAACTTCTTTATTGAATTATTAGCCCCCTTAAAATAGAATCCTTTAAAATAAAATCCTGATTTCGCTCTATGTTTTGACAAAAGACATTTTCATGAAAAAAACATTTTTTTTGTACATAAATAAATAAATAGATAAGATCAATATATTTCGTGTTTGGTTGCAATCCTGAAAATAATAGTGTTGGTTGCAGTCATAGTGTGAGTGATGGTGGTGGGTGGTGGTGGTGGGTAAGACAGGTAGTTAAATCCAAAAATTTAACTGAAAGCATGGACCTCATACAACACTAAAGAATCTTAACAAAAAGAATATTCAACAGCAAGTTTAACCTAAAAACAAAGTTTTAAAGTAAAAAAGGCTGAATCATGGAAGAATAAAAGCCAACAACCCTGCACTCCCATTCATTCTATATTAAATATAACAATATAAATCTTGAATCAACTGTTTATATGTAGTAAGAAATATAAATAAAGACAAAATTGCAACAGATAAATATGTAGCTAGAACTCTAAAATCCAATTTCACAACAAAGCATAAACACCACCAACCTCCTAACGCAGACAGGTCATCAGCCTTATTGCTGGTTACAAGCCATACGGTGCATAGCTGGCTCATCGTCATCATCATAAGCCTCACGCTGTTGGTGCCGTTCCTTCCACCTCATCTCTTCCTCAATGTTGACATCATGCAAAGTGGTTTCCTCACACTCATCCAACATCATATCCAATGACTGCTTGTTTGGACTCGGTGGTAGAATTGCCTCTAAAGCCTGGAACTTGTCGGGGGAAAGAAATCCGGATTGTGGGAAATCCACATTGAAGTGGATGAAAAGCTGGCCCTTCATGAATGGCCTCTGGTGGTGTGGCATTCCCTCATTATTGATCGCCTTGGACTGACCTGTATTGTGAAAGATATGATGAACAAATATAGATTATGGGTTTCATGGAAAGATCAATCCAACAGAAAATGGGTAAATAACACAAATAGTCCACAAAGTACACTATCTATTTCAGTTTGGTCCCTAACCTTTACACATTAATTCAGTGTAATCCCTTCCAATAACTACCGTTAACTTTAGACAGAAAATGCTGATATACTTATATCAAGCTTTGAAGGGTATATTTAAGCCAAATAATATTTGATCGAACAATTGACAAAATATTAGGGTTTGACGCAGCACACAAAAATTGGTGTTTTGGGGTGGATTTTAAGGATTATCTCAGCATATTAGACGAACAAACGGATACAAATTAACTTCTTGTTGTGATAAGGGAGAATCAGAAAACTAATCCTCATCATTACAGTATGTACATCAGTTTTTAAAAATTAATTTGCTTGCATATGTTGAATTCTTGTGTTTGACATATAGTTTTTTTTTTTTCTTTTTTTCTCTTTTAAATCCAAAATATGGGTAGTATATTATCTAATCAGCATTTTAGTCTACAGTTCATGACAGCTATAGGAGGGGACCAAATCGAATTCACGCGTGAAGTTTAAGGATGTAATTGAAACAAATTAAGAATTAGAGACTAAAATGAAATAAGTAGTTTACTTTATGGACCGTTTATGTAATTTACCCAAAAGAAAAAAAAAAATCATGATGCTCTTCAGTCTTGTACCAGGCTTGATGATCTCGCCAGGATTTGATTTGATTAGGAGCTGTCTGCCATCAAGATGAGTTAGGGCAAACTGAAACCCACAAAGAGCTTCCGTTAAGCTGAGTGAGTGTTCTACATAGAGATCATCAAACTTCCGCTTGAACTTGGGGTGCTCCTTTTGATGCAATACAAAAACAATATCTCCCGTAACTGTATCAGGCTGTGGACCACCAAAGATAACAGAAAAGGTTAACAAATGTTGCTGCTGCAAATGAATCAACAATCACAAGAACAAAACAAATGTCAAAATAATTGAACTTTCATCAGTCATCGGTAAGAAATTGAAAGCTGCATGTTTTGGCATTCTTTTATTAAGATGTGGTCAAAAGACACTCGCAACATTCAAACCAAATTACAATTTTCAACCCCAGATAGAACTTAAAACCATTCTCCAGTCCAGTGTAAAATATGGTTACCAGGTTTTTGGGAGTTGGACATGATTTCATGAAATTTCTGTGTTGGATAAGATAGAAGGATGAGTATCACTATTGAAACCCAGAGCAAACCAGTCAAGACCAGTTTGTACAGCACAACACAATAAAAGAAGTCGGCTCTGGAGAGACGGAAATAATGGAAGACTATATAACTCCCTTTAGTTTCTTTGGTTACATAAACTCTTGGGTTACGAGAGAATACTTACTTTTTTCATTGCCTAGCCTCTCGGGTTGTGAGAAATTTTCTTTTGTAGGCTAGGTTTTGGTGATTTCCTTGTTTGATATTTCCTTTCCAAGCCCACCTTAGTCTAGGTTGGTTTTATGTGTCTCTCTCTGAGAGAAAGTTGCCACTTGGTGCATCTCGAGTCTCATTATATATTTCTTATTTTTTTTAATAAAATGCTTGATTAAAAAAAGAGAAGAAAAAAAGTAATTCAATAAAAGATTGTGAAAATCTAAATTTTCTTACAGCCTCGTCAGCTTCTCCCTTGAACACAATCTTCTGACTATTCTGCATCCCTTTCTCAACATGCACCTCTAGCACTTTCTTTTCCTGGGTAACCTTGTTACCTTTGCATTGTGGGCATCTATCTCTCTCACTGATGACCTCTCCTGCACAGTTGAGAGATGCAGCCCAGGACTTGAAAAAACAGAAATAAAAGGAGACAGAACAGAAATAGCGAAAGAAGTATGTGTTTGTTTAGCACCTGAGCCTCTACATTCAGGGCAGACATGCTGCATCTGTTGGATCATGCCGGTGCAATCTGTCGTTTTGAGACCTTCATGCCAGTACCATGGCAGCCATAACATCTTCCAGATGTATCACTCTTTGATCCTTTCCTGATAAATTATAAATACAAATCAAAATTCAGTCACAAAAATTTATCACAAAGTTGAGCCCCAGCCAATGACCAAAAAAAAAAAAACAAAAAAGTGACAAAAACAGAGTACGCAGTTAAATAGGCCTTATATCTCACTTTATGACAACTGAAGAACAAACTCGTTCAAAGTGATATAAATATAGGTAAAAGTTCTTTACTAAAATAACAGTTTTTTACAGAGTAAAAGTAAGTCCTGAATATTTACTAAATTATTAGCAATGAAGTTAAATATCATAAATAATTCAGCAGCCTGCCTAACATTGTGCTGAGTTTTTTTATTTTTTTTTTGACTGATGAAAATTGTTTATTGTTATATAATTAGTGTTAATAACTGTTTCAGGTACCCATGCAATGTTGATGTCATTTTCCTCCTTTTTGTTTTTGCTATTATTTTTTCCCTCTTCTATGTATTTATTCTTATTCATTTATATGATTTTGGGGGAGGCTGACAGGATTTGTGGGATGACCAACATCAGCCTTTCCACTTCTTTCAAAGGGGGGTAAAAAGATCAAACAAAAACATTTCACATTTCAAAAAAAAAAAAAAATACTCTTCCTTGTACTCCTAGCCTCTGTAACTAAGGTCACTTACTTTAAGATGCTATTCAAATATGAATTAAGCCACAGATAATCACACCATATCTTTAAATATGACAGTATATTTTTTATTTTTCATCAGATCCTGCCCTAATTATGAAAGAAAAAAAAGGTAAAATAAATATATTAGGAAATATCATTAGTATCAGGATTTGCTATACATGCATCATGCAAGTGTTCTCAATGCATTTACAAAAAACAAAACAATTTTTTTTCTTGATAACCATCAATGTCCACAAATCACCACAACTATTTTAAAACAAGGACCACATGTTGATTAAACCAGACTTAACAAAGGAAAGAAAGGTAAAAATATGTGTCATCCAGCAGCCAACTTCATACATGCACCCACAGATTAATCCACATTAAGACTACCTTAAAATAATTAAATAAATCCAAACGGACCAAACAAACATGACCAATAATAGTATAAAAATAGAATAATCAGCTGAGACAGAGATCATACCCTTTACATTTCAGGCACAGTCTATTTCTCGAAAGAGAGAGCTTCTTACTTGTTCCATTATACAAGTCCTCTAAAGAAACCTTTAGACTATGCATTACATCTTCACCCTGTTTCTTTCTACCTCTTGAACTACTGCCTCCTACAAAATTTGGGATCATTGTAAAATAGTAACAAGCCAATATAAGAATACCAACAACCAAGCCAAAATTAAAGAAAAAAATAAATAATTAGTAGCCTCGCACCACCAAAAGCTCCACCACCAAAAAATTGTTCGAGTATATCAAATGGATTATCAGAAGCACCGGCTCCTCCCATTCCCTCTTTAAGGGCATCTTCACCATATTGATCATAAATTTCTCTTTTCTCTGGGTCATTAAGAACTTCATAAGCTTGAGCCAGCTCCTTGAACTGATTTAGAATAAAAACAAAGTGGTAAATAATGGTAGATGTTTACAGAAACGTAATTCAGGTACTAATCAAGATATAACTTTCTACATTGTTATAATCCATCACAATTCTAGGCTTTTGTTTTTAAAACAAAAATATATTTGATTTTGATATCAAGGGCAATGTGGCCATGGGATAAAAAATTTCCAACATGTCAATGAAGCCTCGCACGATCTATGGTAATAAAAGTACATAAATTCACCTTCTCGGGATCTCCACCTTTGTCAGGATGGTTCTTGATAGCAGCTTTTCTATATGCCTTCTTGAGCTCATCTTGATTTGCACTTTTTGAAACACCAAGAATCTCATAGTACTGGGTGTTATCACTTCTCTTTGGAGCACGCCTAAACATTATGGAAGCCTGTCAATGCAATTGCAGATGCACTACAAATCAAGTTGCCGAATTTAGCTTCACTCCAATGCAGAGTAGGAAGAATTAATACTGTGATCTTAATGACTGCAAGTCAAATAATTCATACTAGATTTAGCAAGAAGGAAAACCCAAATACTAGCCAATACGTATAAACACTAAAAAAATAGAAAGAGCTAACATTATTATCCTTTTCCAACTTTAACTCAAAGCCACTTTACTAATGATATACAGCAAGAGCTGGGTACGTATCTCCTTTGGTGCCTTTATAAGACTATATGGGTACGGATGCAATGGGTACGTCGATGCAATAAAATCTAAAAAAGGTAGAGTACGGGTCTGGGTACGGTTAGGTACGTTTGTAAAAATGTTTGTTTTAAATTTAGAGTAATGAGAAAATTAGTTAAATAATTTAGCTTGTTACGATCCAACCTACAATTCACATTTGATGCCAAACTAAAGGTATAAATCAAAATTAAATATCATTATATTAAATAACTTGTAAACCATAGCTTAATTTTTAAAATCATGTTGAGCATAATAATAAAAATAAAAAATTCCACAGAAACCAATTTTGACCTTTGCATTAGAAAGTTAATGAAACTAATCTTATAAACGCACCAAAGTAGATACATTCCCTTTTTCCAACTTTAACTCAAAGCCATTTACTAATGATATATAACAAGAGCTAACATTTTGCTCCCAATGAAGAATTCTGCTACAATTAAAGCTTGAATCCCAAGTCTGCATGCCAAACATTTGTTGGAAGCCCACATCACCACCCGCAAACCATTAGCGTTATCTCACCTTATTCACCATTAATAATTCATGAAACATCAAAAGCTTCAAGGAATGTCAACACCATCCAAAGTTCCAAAAGAAAACCAAATTCGATTCCACACACAAAATTTGAGCAATGTACTCTTATAAATCTCCATTCATGAAAATTAAAATCTTGTTCAGAACTCCTTGAGCCCTATCTACCAGTCTACTTAATACATTCATCAACATAGCAGACAAACATAAAATAAAAACCCAGAGCTGCATACAAGCACTCCTCCATTATTTATCCCATCTAAGTCAAGGTTCTTTTTGGCAATGAATTCAAAATGCTTAGATTAAACAGCAACAAAACAAAACAAAACAAATTGTAGAATCTTTGCATGCCTTTAACTCATATAAAACCCTAAAATTCCAACTCTCAATGCATTTTAGGGAAATTCTAATATACACCTCTTTAAAAATGGTGTACCATATGCACCCCAACATGCCATTTTCTTCTTTAATTATAATCAGATTTATTCTTTATTTATGATATTATTTTAGTTATGACTCATGAGTTGTATAGTTATGTCTCATGTTGTATTTAGTTATGACATTCTTTTTTAGTTATGACTCAAAAAATGAAGTTATACCATTTTTCTTTTTAGTAATAAGGTGCATATGGTGCACACCCTCTCACCATATTGTTTCCCTGCATTTTAACGATCTCCATATTTGCTATCCTTATCAAGGACGCATCAAAAACTAACATTGACCATTGAAAGTAAAACTCAGCAATCAGGACAGCCTCTTCAACTAAAGATAACAATTGTCTAACTATCTATTACACACTCCCCACCAAACTAAACATCATCTATATTCAAGGAGATAGGGTAACACCATCCCAAAATTTCACAGAAATTTTACTCAAAACCCAATTAAAACACATAAACATAACCTGCAAATCAAAGAACTCGATAAAAAGAAAAGGAAAACAAACCCAATTTGATCTTTCCCAAAACCCATCAAATTGGCGTCTTAAGATAATTGAATTTAGAAAAAAAAAGAAGATTTAAACCAATTAAGATCAGCAATGTTTTCACATACATGAATCTAAACAACTGTAGCAGCATAAAAGACTACGAATCTCAGATACATACATGTGAAAACAAAGAAAGAACATGCAGAGAATGAATGTGATATCAAAAGAATTGAAGAGGAGATTCACATACCTTACTAGGAATTCTAGAGAGAGAAAGAGAGAGAGAGAGAGAGAGAGGGTTTGCTTTGTGATGAAGTAGTGGGATTTAGGGGGAGAATAAACGATCAAGAATGGATGGTGACATGAGTGTTTGATTTGATCCCACTTAACAAGACTGCCTTAATTAAGAAGCAAAAAAATATTTGATTTCTCCTATAATGAAATAAATTCCAAACAGCCCCATATTTTTATGAAATCACATTAATCTTTTTTTATTAGATTTTAGGATAAATTACACTTTGCTCCTTTTATATTTGGTCATTTTTCTACTTTGGCCCTTGAAATTTTTTTTTTCCATTTTGACCCTTAATGTTTCATTTTTTTTTCTATTTTATTTCTAAAGCAAACTTATGTTCAGAATTACACAGAAAATGTAACATTAAATATCACATAATATAAAAAATATATTATTATATTAAAATTTGATTTTGTGTCAGATGCGTAAGTTACATAATAAATATTTTTATACCACTTGACTATCAATGTGTCATTTTTTATTTAATTTTATATATAGTTAGTTTTGAAAATAAATTAGGAAAACCTTGAAACATAAAGAATTAATGTGAGAACAAATAAACTTTAATGCTGTGTTTGGTTGGGGGATTTGGGGAGGATTTAGAAAGGGAAATGGAAAAGGTAGGTGAAATGTGAATAAAACATACCTATATTTCACCTAGTTTCACACACCTTTTCCCTTTTCTTTTCCAAATCCCTCCCAAAATCCCCCAACCAAACGCAGCATAAAGGTCAAAATATAAAAATGGCCAAATAAAAATGGGACAAACAAAGTATAATTTATCCTAGATTAGCCAAATAAAAATGGGACAAAGTATAATTTATCCTAGGTTTTAAATAAGAATTAAGTGGGAGGAAAAGTTTCTATTGCATACCTTACACCCTCTTAGTTCACATTAACTTGATTTTTAAAAATTTTTTTTTTAATCAATTCACACTATTAACTTTGAAATAATATCAAAATATCTTGATTTTATTCAATTTTCAAATCCTAACCCTAACTCTTTTCCACCACCACCATTCCATGACACTGCACCACCTCTTATTCCCCTTCTTTTTCATTATTTTAATTTGGAAAATTTTCAATTCAATTGATATTTTAAAAAATAATTACAAATAAGTGATAAATTTTATAAGTATTAATTATTAAAATCATAATCTTTACCATGAAATTGTAATAATTTTTTAGAAATACCAGTGTACTAATTTCTCCTTTTAGTAATTTTATTAATTTAAATTTTGCACTTTTAATTTCGTTTTAATGCAGTCTATCCTTTAATTGTCATTAATATTTTGAACAAAAAACAACACGAGCAAAATTAGAGGACTAAACTGAAATTCAAGAAAAAAAAAAAAACTATATGAACAATAACTGCAATTTATTCATTTTTTTGGTTATGCATAAATTATTAAAAAATTTATGTGAGTTACACATGACTTTTTTGCCCAAAATACCGACGAGATAAAAATAAAATTCAAACTAATAAAATTAAAATTAGGAGAATCAAAATGAAATTCAAACATCACTCAACTTACATAGACAAACAATACTCAAATATAATTTTGGATAAATTAAAACTTGCCCCTAAGATTTCTTTAAAATATAGATTGTCCCCATATAATTTTGGAAATTATAAAGACTCCTGTAACAAAATTTGTCATTTAAAGAGTTGATAGAAAAATAAAATTCTTAACTATCCTTTTACGACAATGAATTATCAAAATTACTAATTGAAATATATTGCTAACATCATTAAATTTTGTTAATTAACTTAACGATTAATTAATGAAAGGGATTATTTGTTATGCGATTAGAAATTTTAAGGAACATAATGTAATTTTCAAAGTCACATAGAGCAATTTGTATTTTAAACAAACTTCAAGATATATTTGTAATTTATCTTATAGTTTGGTCTCTATACCATTTATCACTTGACACTTGCAAAGTTGTTTCCCAAAAATCTAATAAAAAATATTGACTCACACTATTTTAACCAATGAATATTAGTTGTGGTACCATATGGATTTGTTCCGGGAGCAAAAAATAATTTATCCTACAATTTAAAAGTTAGATTATTTATACGGAGACCCCCTAAACTAATGAGAAATATATTTGATCCTCTAAACTATAAAAGTGTAGAAATTGATCTTCTAAACTATTGAGAAATATCACTTTGATAGTCTAAATCATAAAAGTGTACAAATGGACACCCAAAACTTTAGCGTATTTCACTTTAACCACTTTCGTTACATATTTTCTAAACTATTAAGAAGTATTACTTTGATCATTTAAATTACAAAAATATACAAACGGACCCCATAAACTGTAGCGTGTTTCATTTTAACCCCTTTCGTTACTGCACTGTAAGTTAAACCAAATTTCTAAAACTTTTTTGGAAAAAAAATATCTTTCAACACTCCATATATTTACAATTTCATTGTTATTGTTTCTTATTTATTTTTTGTTTAAATATAAACATTCATCCATTATTATTGTTTTATTATTGTAATTTTAAATATTCTTTGTAAATATATTTTTATAGAAAGAATATTTAAAAATAATAATAATACTAAAAAATGAGAAAATGAGAAAAATTGAAAAAAAAGTGTTATTGAGTGTGTTATATAGAGTGTTAAAGGATCTTTTCATTTAAAAAAATGTTAAAATTTTAGTTTAACTCACGGTATCGTACCAGAAGACATTAAAGTAAAATATGTCAATAATTTAAAATTTTTATCTATATATTTTTTTAATTTAAGAGTCAAAATGATATTTTTTAATAATTTAAAAAGTTTTTGTGTAAATAAGCCTAAGAAGTTTACTGAGACCAAGGTAAAATCTGAGACGTCCATGGTGAAAGATCAGACAGCATTAATGTTTTGACAAAACATGGGCTGCTTCTGCTTAAGAATGAACGATGGTTCCGTGGATGTTGAACACGCCTCCCGTGTGGTCGCCTTTGACGGCTCGACGACACAACGTCGTTTTTGGCACGGTGGTGCTTTGGTCTATACAAGTTTAATTTCCATTAATTTCACATAAAATAAGAGTGGACGTGGGTTAGTTGCAGTTACAAAATCTCTAATCCACCATCCGTTCGTTAAATTAACAGATTGGAGAAAATCAATCCACATCTGTCCGTCAATCCGGCGGATATGGATTGAGCGAATGGATGCGAATCGGTTTGGCGGTTTAAAATTTTATAAATTTTAACATAATTCAATTTGTGTACTTTCTCAAAAATAAATAAATAAATATATATATATATATATATATATAACAGTCAATGACTTAAAGAATATTACAATCACTGCATGCCTCATTCACAGAAAGAAAGTTTGAAATTTTAGAATATTACAATCACTACATATTTCATCTACATATTACAATTACAGCATATCTCATTCACATAAATTATTACAATTTTTAAAATATAAAAACAATTCAAACCACCAAAATGATGAACAGAGCAGTAGTAAAGATTGTATGCCTCTGTATTGTTACATCTATATCTATTTTTGAAAATAAAATCAACCAGCATATATCATCTTTTTATTTATTATTTTTATAGTTAGATTTAAAAACCAAAAAATATAGATAAATAATACATTTATTTTTTTAATTCAAAAAATATATTCAAGTTGAAAACTCTTTTTCAACAGAAATGTATTCAACAAATATTTAAACTATTTTTCAATTGAAAACACAAATAGAATATCTAAACAAATTGAAAATACAAAGTCTTTCAAATTACTAGGGGTGCTTGCGGTTTGACGGTTCGGTTGCGGCCAAAGGAACCTCAAATCCGTCATCCGTTCAAAATTAGGCGGATTGGAAAAAATCAATCCGCAACCGTCCACTTGTCATCACGCATCCGTCAAAAATGCGGCGGATCGGTTCAGTTTGGTCGGTTTGGACGGATCAGTATATCCACTGCTCACCCATAGCGTAAAATATCATCAAATTCGTTAAAATTATATTGATTTGTATCAATTTGTATCTTTTTATTTGCTAATCGCAGATTAAATTTTAAATTTTATAATTTATATTTAAAATCGTTTCGTTCCATTATAATTAATATATATATATATATATTATTAACTTCTAATAAAACATTAAAGTAAAATTGAGTGTGACAGATATTTAAAATATAAAATTTGTTACAAATTAGTAGTATATATATATATATAAAATAAATGTAAAATTAGTTTGTTATATATATGAAAAATATTATGAATTAGTGTTATATATTATAAAAATGCTTGATAATTGATTAAGAATATTCTTTAATCCGTCATTCCATCCTGAAACTCGATTTGATTATTTGTAAATCCTTCAATCTCATTTAATTTATAATTTTACTCGTGAACCGTCTGAACCGCATTATATGCACACACTCCTAAGTTTCATAAACTATCGATAGACAAAAGTATCACATTATAATTTAATGGGTTAATTGCACTTAACATTCTGGCGCGCACAAGTCTTTGGACAATGAGCTATACTTCTATCGCAAAATTTTACGACCCTTGTTGTGGACTGGGTCTAGAGCCCACTGTTTACCTCGGTGGGGGTCCATTCTTTTGGGTTAGGTTTAGGCCTAGTTTGGCATCTTTAAAAAATTTAAAAAGTCAAAAAGTTACTAAAAAAATTAAAAAGTTATCACTATTCACAAATTAAAAATATAAAAAAATTAATTTATTACAAATTTTAATACAAAGACGTGACTGAGAATTGATGGAAAGGCTGTCAAAGGGAAAAAAAAATTAGGTATATATATTTATTAAATTGGAGGGTAATGTTGGGCCAGTGGGGGCCACCACGGGTCCCATTTTGATAATCCGAACCGTGAATGTGTAGAACTCGTCGAGTACTATATACTTGTAAAAAATCATGTTAATCGGATATGGATAGCTACATGATTAAATCAGTTTTGTATAAAAAATAGATGGTGTTATAGTTAATGGTTGACAAAAAACTAATACGATCAGAGAGCTATTGATATCTGATCAATGTGATTTTTTATAAATATATAGTACTCGATGAGTTCTACATATTGAACGGTTCCGATTAGCAAAATGGGACCTTTGGTGGGCCCACACGGGCCGAACAACACCATCCAATTCAATCCCGAAAAGGATGCAACCATTTTCCATCTCCTCACCAGCCGACTACACTGCTAGGTACTGGACAGGCTACTCAATAACTTCTCCTATACACTTATTTATATAATTTTTTAATACACATTTTTTTTGTAAAAAGTCAAAAAATTAACCCAAATATCCATATTTTTTTTCTCAACTTTTTAATTTAAAAAGATAAAAAATACACTTATTTAGAATACCCCAAACAACCTGTCAAATGATTATTCTGGAGTCAGGGCTTGTGGAAGTTATGACATGCAGCTTTCTTTTTGTTTTTTTGCTCAATTTTTTTTTACACTTAACACTCATATATTTTTTTTTTTATCAAAATCTTTAGTCATTTTATTTTTAATTGTGACAATTAATTAGTGTGCTTGGTTTCAATTTTCTGAATATTCAGTTTTTTGTTTTTTTTTTGTTTTTAATGAATATTTTTTAAATTTTAAACAATTTTTTTTTTACTTTTTTAAATGCACCTTACTTTGATATATTTAAATATAAAATATTTGTGAAAAATATTTTAAAAAATTAATAAATACACAAAAATATAAAAAATGTAATGAATTTTCATATATATATATATATATATATATATTTTTGGTATTTAGTGAATTTTTTAAAAAAATTTCACAAGCTATTATACTTTTTAAGTGTATTTATGTTAGGCGTGTCTAAAAATTGCTTAAGATATTTAAAAAAATTCATTGAAAATAAGAAAATAGAAAATAAAAAAGTAAAATTTTCTGAAAAGTGTTTTCTAGAAACCTTTATGTTAGGTGTGTCTAAAAATTGCTTAAAATACTAAAAAAATTCATTGAAAACAAGAAAATACAAAAATAAAAAATAAAATTTTCTGAAAAGTGTTTTCTAGAAACCAAAAACGAACAAGCTGAATATTTTTCTTTTTAAATTAAATTGTCTGCCATTAATGAGATTGACATAAATTGAAAATGTAACGACAAAAGTAAAATTATAATAAAATTGTAAAAATTAAAGTAAGATTTTGATAAAAGAATAAGGATGCTAATGGGACGAAAAAAATCTCACATATATGACAAATTCTGTCAACCCTATTAAGTTTATATGGACAAAAGGGTGATGTTATAATTTAATTAAAAGTGTAAACGTTGACGGTCATAATTGAAAATTGAGAGATTAAAATAAGATTTTAGTGAAAGTAAAATTAGCCCTAACTTAACTTTAAATATAAAAAATTAGCTATGACAATTAAAAATGAAGAGATTAAATTAAGATTTTAAGTATAATTAACCAACAATTTATTTGTGTAACATTTTCTAACAACTAATCATATCCGAAAATCAAATGTTAAACTAATCCGAAAATCAAATGTAAACTTAACTTCCACCTTACTTTAAATCATTACAATGGCATCCATATTCACCAAACCCCCTCTATCTCTACATCATAAATATAAATAATAATGGAAAAATATAGTATCGATACAAAACAATTATAAAATAATAAAAATATAAATAATTTATGTATTAGCATCACCATATTCACCAACCCCCTCTGTCTACATGCATAAATATAAGTAATAATGGCAAAATATAGTATCGATACAAAATAATTATAAAATAATAAAAATGTAAATAATTTATGTATTTAATTGTGTAAGTAAATAAAAATTATGAATTTTTAAAATTGTCTTCTATTCTTGAATATAAAAAAATATATATGAAACAATATCTAAAATGTATTTATGAACTTAATTTTTTTTTTTATAATAAATATAACGCCTTTCATTGGCATACTTTAAAATTGTATCATGTGAAAAAAAAAAAAAAAAAATTTTATTTGTCATTGTTGTTATTTTTTATTCTTTTACCACTACTAGAAAAAGGAGCATTTGACATGGAACAATTTGCGACGGTTTAAGTGCCGTCGCAAAAGCTTGCTTTTTGCGACGGTTTAAGTGCCGTCACGGAATTTATAGTTTTTGCGACGGAAAAAGTTAGACCGTGGCAAAAAACAAGGTTATATGCGACGGTAAGTTAAACGTGGCAAAAATTTTCTGGTTTTAAATTTTTTTTTCCTATTTTGCGACACTCTTTTGCCAATCCGTCGCAAAATTTTACTTTTTTCTCTTTCATTTGCGACGGCCTTAATATCGTCGCAAATAATAATTCCTAATTTCGCACCAAAAGCCCCCTCTCCCACTCTCCCTCTTTCCCGATATTCCCAAATTCTCTGTTATCTCTTCAGATCAAAAAAAAAAAAGAAGCCCTAATCTCACTGCTCTCTCCCTCCCTCTCACCCAGTCGTCACTCTATCTCTCTTGCACCGGCAACCGCAACGTCTAGGTAACCAACCCTCTTCTTTCCTCTCATTTTTGCTCACGCATACCCTCCCTCTCACCCAGTCGTCGTTCTGTGTCTCTTGAAAGGATACTGGAGATATCGAGCGGGAAAAAATACACCTTCTTTTATGTAGAAAGCTAGGGTTTACAAAATCGTTTTAGGCATATTACCTACACTAGAAAGCTCTCTCTCTCACTTTGTCTCCATCGCCGTCGGGAACAGGAGCACCACCGTTATCTCACACAAGCACCACCGTCGATCCATCATTGGAGCATTACCCAGGTATGTCCTTTCTATTTCGCCCTCTCTGTCTCCCTATCTCTGTCTCTCTCTGTCTTCTTCCATTCGCATGGCTTCACACAAACCTAGCCCCAAATCGACCCACCCACCGCCATTGAGTTTAATACAGATTCCTTCTCCACCGGGAACAACCACCATCAGCTCTCTTTTCCCTTTTACTCATTCTTTTCCCCCCCCACTCTCTCTCTCTCTCTCTCTATATATATATATATATATATACACTATATAATGTTTTATGAATTTGGCTATGGTGAGAGTATGTGGATGACCTGTTCGATGATAATTCCAAAATGGGTTTTGAATTAGAGAAAATTATGATAGTCTGTTAAATAAACTGGGTTTGGACTGATTGTCTTTTGATCATATTAAAGATTGTTGGAAATAAGAAGAATACAAGGGATGTTACTCTATATAAGCGGTATGAATTTATTGCTTTATAGTTCTATTTAGCTTGGAGTGGACAAGTTAGGTGGATATAAATTATTCTTATATTGCTGGTCATTTTTTGGGTTTTCTTTGAGCTTCTATTAGTTGTTAGAAAAAGAGTAAGAGACCAGCCAATGCTCTAACAGCACTTAACATGGGAAAATGTGGTTCTACACATTTGACCTGCTGTGATGTTAATGGTTTGATCTTTGTTTCTCAAGTGATCTATTCATCAATCTTGTTAATGGTATCAAAGCTGGAGTTTTGTTTATATGTGGTTATTTCAAGTTACATTTCTTTGTTGCTTTGAAGCTGTAATGGTATTGAAGCTGTAATTATTGCCCTGGTGATCAGGTGATTCCATTTTAATTGATTAGTTTTTCTTCTCATATCTAAATAATGTTTTTTTTTTTTTTTGATGAAGCAAAATTGTCATCTGGTACCGAAACTGTGAGCTATTTTTAATTATGGTTCTTAATATGAACATACAGGGGCTTATGTTGGTGAAACTGCTTGTCAACAAGTATCATACATATGGTTGTCTTAAATAAAATGTTGGTGATGCGATTGTATCTTAATTTTGTGTCCTTGGGCGCCCTTGGTTTGAGTCCCTGTACATATGAGGTTTGTGTCATTGTCATAAAAATATCCTAATTTTGTTAGGAAATTTGTTGTCTTTGCCTTAGACATTGTAAAATTTAAATTGCATGGTTCACTAAATATCTACCCATATATTATATATATATATATATATATATAACACACAGATTGAGGACTGAGTCATTGGAAACATGACTTTTATAATGATTTATTTAGAAGATACAATGGTTGTTCCTTTAAGTTTTAGCATAAAGTTTTTACAGTTTAGTAGGGATAGTAATTGGTTGCTTCTGTTTATATCAATAGGATTCAAATGATAATTTCCTTGTCAGGGACTTGAAATGAGGATTGGAAACTCAAAATTTTTTCCGCTGTACATATTATTGGCAAGATCAGTTTTCTAATTTTGTAGTTGCAAAGGTAGTAGTGTTTCTATTAGTCTTTAGTTAAATAAGTCCTTTCCTATCCTTTTTACTTCAGTATCTGTTCTGCTTTCCTTGATGTCATTTGGGGACAGTATTCTGGCGGCATGTATCTTGACTATTTCTACTTGACCTGAGGGAAAGAATCAAGCTAAAGCAAATTTTATTCTTCTTGAGTTTAACAAGCTAAGCAGCGGAGGTCAAATTGACCGTATGATCATAGTCTGGGTGAGTGCAATTTCTGCGAGCTACTCCAGAATTTGGTCATAATCCTATAGCTTACCTCCAACTCGAGAATCAAATGAGACATGCTTGTAAAAGTTTTGACTAGATTTTTTCTAATTTTTAAATTGTATAGTCGAAAAATGGACCTAAAAAGTACATAGATATTTTTTTTTGACTAAAAAGAAAGAGAATTTTTGGTCTTATTACAAAAGAATTAAATTCATGCCAAGCAACATTCATTACTTTTTTTGATTTCTATACTAGTGGAAGTAGTTGGCTTCATTTAATACATTCTAACTAGTGCCACTGTCAACAAAACCCCTCTAAAAAATTAGTAAAATGGTAAAAGCTTGGGCACTAAGAGTGAGAACAAGGGTTTGAGTACAAGTACAGCTGGGCAGGCACTCTGCAAATAATGCTAAAGGATAGGTCTATGATTATTCACCTAGAACTAGGAATGGCCTGTTGTATGGATCATCTTGAGTGGCCTAACTGTCATTATTATGAGCTAGTAAAACCTGCTTCATGGTTAAAAATTCTTCGGCATGGTTTTTAATTCTTGAATGTTATGAAGTGTAAGCCTAAATTGTTGTTTTAATCAGATGTGCAAATTGTTCGTGTAAATTTCATTTACTGATGTGTATTCTTTTTTGTAAGATTGCTGATCTGAAAAATAACCAAATGCAGCTATACGAATCCCGAGTTAATAGATTGGAATCGGATAATGGATGAGACTGATCAAGCCATGAGAGGTCAAAAAAGTTAGTATATCTATTCTGCTCTAGTCAACTCAACAAGCCTTATGCCAATTGCCTTTGGTTGCTGCGTAGTCTATCTTCTCCAGCTAACTCTATGTAAGCGCTATATAATTGATTAAGACTTAAAAGTCCAAACATGGCCTAACCCCACATGTAATTGTTTTTGGCCCCTTCAATTGATTCGAGTCACTCTTTCATGCCTATGCATTAGTTAACTACAATGCACAAGGGCAAAGCCATCTCAAAGGCATTCCTCCACTTTATCTTCAATTTGTGTCACTACTTAACATAATTTGATTTTAAGTTTTATGTTGGCTTTTTGGCTTACCAACACCCACTTCCCCCTCTCCGGGCTTGGGATGGGTTTTTGAAACCCCTCTTGTATCACTAATGGCACTGTTGCTGTTACTATTACTACATCTTGTGTTTTTCCTTCAGCCAACATCATTTAATCTTTGCTGGTTTGCTTGTATCAATTTTGGCTAACTCAGTGAGGTTCAGTTATCTGTCTTAGATGGTATAGGAATTATTGGACATTCGTGTCCTTATCAATATGTCCTCATTGTTACATAGTTTATTTAGTTTTTCACATATTTTCCCACAACTATTAGCAAAATGGATTTTCTCCCTCCCAATTCTTTTTTTATTTTTTTTTATTTTTTATAGTTCGTGAATTGGATGTTCCTGGTGATTATTTGAAAGGAACATATCCCTTTGAATTTTCTACGGTTGAAATGCCTTATGAAACACAATGGGGTGAATGTGCGGCTCAGGTAGTTAAACACTATCATGAAATTGTCTAAGTTTTGTGTATATGTTGTATCTTTTTGTCTTCTTTTGACAATTCATAGTTAAACTGTATAATATCAATTGTTCTTTGTGAAAATCTATTCTGGTTTTATGAATCTAATAAATTCTAAGAACTTTTCTAACAAAAAAAATTCTAAGAACTTCTGGCAGATTTTTTAAGGTCATCATGTTCTATTGCATCACTTTTTGCACACCCATATTTACCTGTCATATCTACCTGCCTTTGTTTGCTACATTGCTTTGATTTTTCCTGTACGTACTGGTTAAGGCTTTGATTAAGACACTGTTGAAGTTCATTTTGATGGTCCTAATCATTTATTATGTGCAACGTGGCCTTAATGTAGTTGCATGCTTCATGACTATTTAAATTTAAATCTTAACCTCTGATGTTGGCATTTTTTAAGGTCATCATGTGCCATTGTTTGCTTCATAACTATTTAAGGCTTTGATTAAGACGTGCATGCTTCAGACTGCAACAGTCTGATATCAAGAATATTAGATATACAAAATTTTAAGTTTCACAGGATCAAATCACCTAAAACCTGCCCTAGTTCAATTTTGATTATTTTCAAAGTGCGCTTTTACAGAAAGAGCTTTGTCATTCCAGAGTTTAAGTCTTTTGTTGAGGGAAAATTGTCTCATTTTGGCGGTCAACTGCCTTGCTTGAGTTAAAACATTTTTCTTGTGGGTTGGTCTGGCTTGTTTACATGAGGAAAACATTGTTTCTTATAGTCGTGTTTGTTTTCTCAGATATAAGGGGGTGGAACTAGACTAAATAGCCCTCGGCCTCATCGCCAAAAATATTCAGAGAAATGCCCTCTGAACCCAATTGAATAATTTTAACTTTTAAGCTATCACATCCCTTATCCTAGGCTGAACCTAACACTTTATTTTGGTGGGGGCTGGGGAGTTTGATAAATGGACAATGTGTCTTGAAATACCTTATTGACATTAGATATGGGTTGGAAGAACTCGTTTGCTGCTGTATATCATTAGTTCTGGATGCTTTGCTGCTGTATGACCAAAATTGGTTTGAAATTCTGGCTGGTCTGAAATTCTAGTAGTAGTTCTCCATCTGAAATTCTGGAGTATTTTGGTTTGAAATTCTGGCTGGTTTGAAATGCTTGGGTGTTGGTTGCTCTGCAGTGTTGTTTTGGTGCAAGGCTTCAGTTCAATTACCAGGTGATTAAGGCCGCAGTGTTGTTTTTGTTGCTCTGTTTGGTTTTAGTAGCATTGAGAAACTTGGAAACATTGGATATAAGCATCAATGGTTATCATGGAGGGGAGTTTACAGTTCTGCATCAGGAATGGAGGTTGAATCTGTTGGACTGCTCTATTGTGATACTGCTGCTCTGTGTTGTGCTGGTGGCCGCAAGTGGGCTGTCAATTTGGGATGATGTTTATTGCTTTGATAGGCTGGTGTCCTAGGTTGAATCTGGGCTGCTAGTATTGGTTGAATCTGGGTTGCTAGTATACTCTGCTCTTGGACTGCTCTGTTGTGTTACTACTGCTCTAGTTGGCCAAGCTTCCTGATGGTGATCTGTGTTGTGCTGTTGGATGCAAGTGGGTTGTCACTTTGGGATGATGTGCCAATGTTCTGCTGTTGGACTGCTGTTGGTCTGATGTTTTATTGCTTTGATATGCTAAGGTCTGCTAGAATGCTATGGCTGAATCTGTTGGTCTGATGGTGGACTGCTGGGAAGAAGCTGCTTGCAAGTCCTGGGTTGAATCTGGGCTGCTAGTATGCTAAGGTCTGCTAGTATGCTGTGGTTTGCTAGTATGCTGTGTGTGATCTTACCCCATCTGTTGTGGTTCTGCTGGTGTGTTTTGGTCAAGTATGTTATGGTTTGCCTGATGGCTGCTGCTGGGGTTCATTGGTTTGACTGGTGATCTGTCCTATTTTGTGGATCTGTCTGCTGTCTGTTCTGTTCTATTATGATGGCTGCTGCTGGTGACCTGAAATGGTATGGTTTGCCTGGTGTGTTTTGATCAAGTATGTTATGGTTTGCCTGGGGTTCATTGGTTTGATGTGAGAATGGAGGCTGGAGGCTGCTGGTGATCTGTCCTATTTTGTTAATCTGTCTGCTGTCTGATCTGTTCCATTATGATGGCTGCTGTGATGATCTGCTGCTATCTGCTAGTGCTGGTCTGTGCTAGTTGTATGTCTGTGTGTGCTCTTGTTGTGGTGATTGGTTTGCTGAATGGCTTCTTGGTGGTATACTTAGTTGTATGGCTGCTTCAATGTCTGAGTAGGTCTGTGTTTGTCTGTGTGGGTGGTCTGAATTCCTAGTTGAATGGCTGCTTGAATGTGTTGGTCTTTGTTTTTGTTGTTGTGTTGGTTGGTCTGTCTTCTTGTTGATCTCTTACCAACTCTGGGGTGCTAACAAATGATAGGATGGGCTTTGTGGTGCCAACCTAGTTGGGATGACTTAGCTCATTGTGATGCTTTTGCACTCCCCTTTTCTTTATTGATGTAATTTGCTTTGTACTTTGTTCGAGTTTATTCCATCAATAAAGTCTCTTTTTTGCTGATAAAAAAAAAAAAAAATAGATAGTGGAAACTTATAACTATGGATTTGTAGTATACCTTCAGCTATGTTCTTCATCATACTGATACATTCAGTATAGTATCTGTGATGTTAAGATTCGTGTTGAAATTTCCTTGAATTATGCTCGTTGCAGGTATGTCCTGAAAGTTACAATTAGTCGTGGTTATGCTGGCAGCATTGTGGAATACCAAGATTTTGAGGTAATCTCTCTATGAGTGTGTATGTATGTGTTAATTGACCATTTTTCTAAACTTTTAAAGAAGCAAAGAGGTTGTACTTAGCTATATCTGAAGAAGAAATATTATGTAGAACTAAGAAACACGGACACGGACATAGACGCAAATACATGACACAACACGGACACGGATACGTTGACACCTAAGAAGTACAAACACGGACACGGACACGACATGGACATGCCAATTTTCAAAAAATACAAGACAAGACATGTGGGGGACACGTATGAAATATATCATTTTGAGTACGTGATGATATCTTCGCATATCGATATTAGAGTTTACAATCTTATTTATTTTTTTATTTTTTGAAAAAAATATCAAATGTTTTACATTTTCTGTAAGCTTGAAAATAATTATGTTGTAAATGATGATTTTTTTTTTTCTTTTTTGTTTCTTTTTGCAGATGCAAACCATTTGAGTACGTGATATCTTCGCATATTGATATGGGAGCTTACTATTGATATCAAAACAAGCTACACTATATCTGTTTTTATTTTTTTATTTCTATTGTTGATACTAAAAATTTGAGTTCTTGAATATCAAAAATTATTAGTATTGTTAGAGGTTATTTTATATATTTTTGTAAAGAATATTTGGTTGACAATTGTTACAAGGTACATATATTATTCTTGGTATATGATTTTTTGAATGTGAATTTGGATGTGGATGTGGATGTGGATGTGAATGTGGATGTGGATGTATTTTAGAAAATATTAATAATTTGTATAGGGAATATTTAATAAAATATGATTTTATAATTTTTTTTTTATTGCGACAATAATAAACCGTCGCTAATGTAATTCCCATTTCCTTATATTTTATTAGCGACGGGTTAACCTGTCGCATATACATATTAGTTCCAATCTTTTGCGACGGTTTCAACTGTCGCAAATAAGTCTTTTGTGACGGCTTAAACTGTTGCCAATACGGTATTAACTTAATATTACTTTTTTGGCGACGTTTTAGACCGTCGCTAATAATACTTTTTGCGACGGCTAATACTGTTGCTAAAAAAGGTTTTTTGCGATGGCAACCAACATCGTCACTAAAAGTGAAAATTTTTCCCCTTTTTTTGTGTCAGGTGAAACCGTCGCAAAAACCATTGATTAGCTGTCGCTACAAGAAAGCGACGGTTTGTAACCGTCGCAAATACTTTTTGTCACGCGCCCTTCCGCCACCCCCCATTTCCCGTCGCTGCTCCGTCGCAAAAAGTCTTTTGCGACGATATATGGACCTGTTGCGACATTTGAGACCGTCGCAAAAAGTTCGGTTTTTAGTAGTGTACCTTTTTTAACAATAAGTTTCCTCCCTATGTTTTCTTCTCTCTTTTTGTATTTATTTTCTTTCGATGAAGTCGTAAATGTATGATTCTTTCATATGTTGTTTTCTCTCTTTTTGGTATTTATTCTCTTTTGATGAAGTCGTAAATATATGAGAGGGAGAGGGAGAGGGAGATGGGGGAGGTGATGAAAAGAATATTAATAGAAGACAATATTTTTATATTTTTGAAATTTTATAGTGTATTTTTTGATTGGACAATTATAGTTTGAATTTTCAATTGAATATCATTTCTAAAATTGTCTTCTTTATTCTTGACAAAAAGAAGAAGTAATCTGTTAGGTTTTTATTATTGGCAATCCCGTTTGACAAAACTCCTTTGAGTTGTAATTTTATTCGCATTTTTATTTTAGTGAGGCTATGAGTTGTTAGAGGCGAATCCAACCCTAATCGTGCTTTGCAGAGAAGTTTGTGATGTCAATACTTTCAAGATTGCCACTTCGCTGATTATTACGGAGGTCGAGCTGCCCGGTCAGCTCGCGGCCGAAGCAAAATGCAAAAATGCATTCAAAGTTGCCTGTCCGTTCATGTTATACTTTTCAAGATTTTCCAGTTTTGGCCTTCCCGCTCGAGCGGGGAAATGGGCGCTCGAGCGGGGTTTGCAAGCTCACAGTATCTCTGTTTTGCCTGAAAAAATACTAGAAGGTGTGATTCCCCGCTCGATCGTGGAAACCGACGCTCGAGCGTGGAGCCTATATGAAATCATGGAATTTGAAGTCTCCGCTCGAGCGGGAAGTACCACGCTCGAGCGGACCGCGCGATTCCAGATTTCCAGATTCATTATGGAGTTGGTTTTCTTCTGAAACAAGGTTTATTTTGGGTTTCTATAAAAAGTGGGATTACTTTGGAGTTCTGCAAGAAGTTGGTTTTCTACAAACAAGAAGTTGGTTTTCTACAAACAAGAAGTTGGTTTTCTTTCCCAACTAGGATTGCTTTGGATTTTCTATAAGTAGTTGGTTTTCTCCCAAAACTAGACTACTCATTGATTAATTCCTCCAGATCTTCTTTTTGGTTCTTAAGGTTTATATCTGGGGATATTTTGTTAGTTTTCTTTGATGTTTATTGAGTATTCAACTCATGGTTTAAAAGAGAGTACATCAAAGGTTTGTTTTTATACAAAAGAGAGAGTTGTTCTTCGGTGGATTCTGAAGAATTCGAGCCTGAAGCTTCGGTGGATTCTGGAGTGGCTCATCGTAAAGACAATTCCGTGGTGAAGATGGGGTTGGAAGAGGCACATAGAGGTTGGTTCAATTAGGCGTTGTGGATTCGCTAGATAATTGAGAGTATACCTGTGTAATTCCTTTATATCTTCTTAGTGGATTGTCTTATGGCTGTTGCCCGTGGTTTTTGATCACAGTTGGAGGTGTCCAATTGTGTTTTCCACGTAAAATCGTTGTGTCTCTTCTCTTGATTGTTTGATTGGGATTGTTATATTCTGCTTAAAATTGTTTACATAATCACAAATCAACATCTAGGGGGTTTCTAGATTTTTCAAAATCAATGCCTAACATGCATTTGTGGAGCTATATTAGCATATTTTTTTTAAATAAACTATTTTTAGAAAATAATTTTAAACTATATTCAAAGTTCTACAGAGAGAGAGAGAGAGAGAGAGAGAGAGAGAGAGAGAGAGAGAGAGAGAGAAGAAGAGAAGAAGAAGATCAAATTAAAAATAAAATTGTTAAAAAAATTGAAATTGAAATTGAAAATAAAAATAAAAATAATACTTATATACGTTTGGAATTCATAATAATTTGTATTCATATCGTTGCAGTTTTACTAAATATTTGTGTATAATAATAAGTTAATTTATTGTCATTTTGATTTTCTACTTGAATTCATTTATCTGAATTGTAATAACAAATAATTACTATTTGCATGTATTATGAAAATTAATTCATTGTTAAATTTGTTAAGAACGTCACTTTTGAATTTATATTGCTTGTAGTCTTTAAATATATGGCATCAAAAGAGAGTTTTTGCACTATTATTGAAAATTCATAAGTACATAAAATTAAATTTTAAATACAATCCGTATATAGCACGAATATAAAACTAGTTCTACATAATAGTTTTGTTGATATGTTGCGATCACATGTGAATTATTTTTTGAGTAAAAATCAACAATCTTACATTTGTTCACGTAGATTATTTGTTTGAGTTATGTTGGGAATCCTAAATAAATTCTCAATTTTTTTACAAAACCTCTCATATGGGTGTGGAATTCACACACATTTGATTTATATGGATCCCACACCCATGTGAGAGATTTAGTAAAAAATTTAATAATTTACTTAGAGTACATAGCATTTTCCTATTTGTTTTTGTTGGAACAATCTTCTGTGTAAATAAAATAATTTGAAACAATTCAAACAAAACAAAATAAAATAGCACTTACAGTATTTATTTTGTAGAACCAAATAAATAATTCAAAGACCAAGTCGAGTGTGTGACACTCTGTCCTTAAGACAGATTCGCCCTGATATGGTGCTTACGGTTGAGTGGCGTCTATCTCCCAAGATACAATGATCTTAACCAATTTGTAGTAGCACTCTAAAACAAATTGTTCGGTGAACCAAACCTGTGTTCTAACTCTCTGAATATTTATTCTAAAACTAAAATGAAGAATAATGCACAAAATAAAATCTGGACAGCAAAGATGGGATTTCGCAGACTCTTCAGATCTCTAGACTGTTGGAAATGTCAAGTATTTATAGGCACAAAATGCTGTCCCGAACAGGTACCATTTTGAATTGAACAGGTGTGTTTGAATTGAACAGATATAAGTTTAAATTCAAATAGATTTGCAAACTGTTTCAATAGATTAACTGCTGGACAGTTATACCCAGAACTGCTGGGCAGTTTCCGGACGTTAACTAACTGAAAAAACAATTTTAACTGTGAGGAATTTCAGACAGAAGTTAGACAAAAATTGGAATTCAAATTTGAATAAATTCCCGCAATATTTTTGAAAAAATTCAAATGAATTTTGTCCAAAAAATTAATACAAGAACCGACCCGACCTACAACCTACACCTGGCCTGCGGCGGCGGCTGGCGCGCGCGCGCGCGCGCGTGTGGTGGTTTTGGCTAAGGTTCACTTTGTCCATAACTCCTTTCTTCTACAAACTTGGGGTGCCCCTTGGGGTCCAACCCAAGTGTTGTAGGCTAGAGTTTATATACTCAACAAAACTCTCTTAAAGTTTCAATGTGGGACAAGCCTCACAAGGAAACCCACATTTAAAACTTAAATGTTCAATTCCACGAACCTGAAAACGACGTCATGTTCCCATTCACTCATAAATGGTTTTGACAAACCGTTTTCACCGTGTGACTTGTCACGCGGCAAGGAACACTTCACTTCTTCGGACCTGCCCCAAAAGACGTTCGGGGCCCACTCAATTTTGGGCTCAAAGTCAGCCCAAAATATGCCTATATTAACCATTTTTCCTACAATCCCCCACATGATGGAATTTGGCGGAGAGAAAATGTAACAACATGATCTAAATACAGAGAGTATAGAAATTGGTAATATTCTGTAAAGGATAGGTAGCTTTTGGCTTTGAACCTTCCCTTGTGAGACGCTATCAGATTAGTAACTAACCAGTGAACATGATGTCTTGAACTGTTCAGCCGTTGTGTAAACCAAGACAATAGAACTCACACAGTATATTCCCAGACACGTTTAGTTCTCACTATGTGTTCATTTGGCCCTGAACAACCTGGTCTTTCATGAGTGCTCTAGAGAATTATAGCCCTTCACAAATCTCATAGAACCGGCCCAGTTCACACTCACATAGGTGATTCTTATGAAGAGTATTCTGCTATACTCTATAGGTTAACCTAGTATAAGAATCATTAAAAGTTTTACTTAACTTCAAACGCTGCAGACATCACTATTTTATCAAAAAAAATGGGTAGAAGTTAGACTCCCAGTGATCCTTCTGAGTCATTCACAACTCGGTTGTCCCTTAAACCTAGATTTTGGGATCCAATCAACTAGGTTGGGTTGCCGTTGTGGTAACTCTTATTAAATAGGCTTAAGTCCCATTCCCTCGATGAATTCTCAACTAACTCTCTTGCTAACCCTTTGGTTAGTGGATTCGCTATGTTGTTAGATTTCACATATTCAATGGAAATAATTCATTAGAGAGTAGTTGTCTTACAGTATTATGTCGACGACGAATGTGTCGTGACTTACCGTTATACATATGACTTTGTGCTTACCAATTGCTGATTGACTATCGCAATGTATGCATATAGCAGTCACTGGTTTTGGCCATATTGGAATATCTTCAAGGAAGTGGCGAAGCCATTTGCCTTTCCCCTGCTTTGTCTAAAGCTATGAATTCTGATTCCATGGTAGACCTAGCAATACAAGTCTGTTTGGAAGATTTCCAAGATACAGCCACCCTACCAAGAGTAAAGACATACCCACTAGTGGGCGCTTGAGTCTCTAGTATCTTATCCAATTTGCATCACAGTATCCTTCAAGTACTGCTGGATATCTAGTATAATTCAGCCCAATATTACGAGTAAATCGGAGATATCTCAGAACCCTTATAATTGCTTTCCAGTGTTCTACTCCTGGATTACTCATATATCTACTTAATTTACTTACTGCATAAGCTATATCCGGGCGCGTGAGTGAGTTCATCAAGTACATTAAGCTTTCAATAATTTGGGCATACTCCAATTGAGAAATACTTTCCTGTACATTCTTAGAAAGATACAAATTAACATCTACAGGTGTTCTAGCAAGATGATCTCATCTTGCTGCTGAATTTGTCAAGTATTTTTAATGTAATGAGATTGTGACAAAGCATATCCTTCTGATGTTTTGGTAATTTTCATACCAAGAATTACATCAGCAATGCACATGTCCTTCATGTCAAAATGTTTATTCAACATTTTCTTGGTAGTTTTAATCATATAATTATTACTACCGATGATGAGCATATCATCTACATAAAGACATACAATGACATAACCTTTGTTTGTGTTTAATATAAACACATTTGTTACACTCATTAATTTTAAATCCATTTGACATCATTTCTTTGTCAAATTCTCATGCATTGCTTTGGCGCTTGTTTTAAACCATATAAAGATTTAACCAATTTACACACTTCTTTTTTTTTTCTGGAACAGAAAAAACCTTCTGGTTGTTCCATGTAAATTTCTTCATTTAACTCACCATTAAGAAAGCGGTTTCACATCCATTTGATGAATTCTTAGATTGTATAGAGATGCAATGGCAATTAGCATTCTAATGGATGTTATTCTAGTAACCGGTGAGTATGTGTCAAATTAATCAAGACCTTCTTTTTGTCTAAATCCTTTGACCACAAGTCTTGCCTTGTATTTGTCAATTGATCCATCCGCTTTCAATTTTCTTTTGAAAATCACTTGTAACCAAGAGGTTTACAACCTGGTGGCAAATCCACCAATTCCTAAGTGGTGATTTTGCAAGATGGATTCAATTTCACTATTGATAGCTTTTTCCATAAAGGAGCTTCAGGACGGAATAGCCTCTTTAAAAGTTAAAGGCACATTTTCTGACAAAAAAGTTAGAAAATCTGGACCAAAGATTTTGAGGTTCTAGCACGTTTACTACGCCTAGGTTCCTCTTCCTCATTTTGATCTAACTCTTGTTCTTGATCATGTTCTTGATCCTGACTAGTAATAGCATCATGAGATCTCTTATAGTTACTAGTCTCTTGTCTAGTCTTATTTGGAAATACATGTTCAAAGAATGATGCATTCCGAGACTCAATAATAGTATTTACATGCATTTCTGTATGTTCTGATTTATGAATCAAAAACCGATATGTACTACTATTCTTAGCATAACCAATGAAAATGAAATCAATGGTCTTAGGACCTATCTTAGTCATTTTAGGATTAGGAATAGCCACTTTAGCCAAACACCCCCACACTTTTAAGTATTTGTAGGATGGTACTCTACTATGCCACATTTCATAAGGTGTTTGATTCACTTTCTTTCGGGGTACTTTTTTAAAATAATTAGGAGAAAGTATTGCTTCCCCCCAAAAGTTCTGAGGTAATCTAGAAATTATAACATGGCATTCATCATTTCTTTTAAAGTCTTATTTTCCTTTCAGCAATTCCATTTTGCTGAGGTGAGTAAGGAGCGGTGGTTTGATGAATTATTCCATGTTCTTTACAAAACTCACCAAAAGGTGATTCATATTCACCACCTCTATCACTTCTAAGTTTCTTGATTTTCTTATCAAGTTGATTTTCAACGTCATTCTTATATTGAATGAAAGTTTCTATAGCGATCCCGATTTCCCTTTCTTTATTTGTTGTATCCGGACTTAGGTTCCGTGGAGTTGGTTATATCTGATTGTCATCCTTTAATTCCATTTTCTTTGAGTTTTAGGATGTGTTGGGCATGTTTCGAGCAGGTGGGTTGAGCCTGGTCTAATTTCTTGTTGCCCAGTTTTGTGGTCGTTCCGCTCGAGCAGGTCTTCCTGTGCTCAAGCGGGGTACACCCTTCCAGCATTGTGTCCTGCAAAACTTCTGCAGGTGTGATTTTTACGCTCGAGCGGGTTTCCTACGCTCGAGCGGGTCGCGCTCGAGTGGGATTGTTGGCGCTCGACGGGTAGTACATTTCTGGTGAAAGTTTTGGGATGGGATAACCCACGCTCGAGCGGACTGGTTTTTCGCGCTCGAGCGGATGTGTTTCACTCTTGTGTCTTGGCGCTCGAGCGGGCCTTCTTGCGCTCGAGCGGACCCAGCTTTTTGTTCTTGACGCTCGAGTGTTGTGTTTTCCGCTCGAGCAGACCTATCGTATATCAGATAGCAGTTGGGCATTTTTGAATCACTTTTCACTTTCCTTCTCTCTCTCTAACTTTTCCAAAATTGATTTTGAGAGCTTCTCTCTCTAGAAACTCCCTTCTCTCTAGGGTTTGATCTAGTTAGAGTGTTCTCCCTTCCGTCGGCCTTTGTAAAAGTTGTGTTGATCGTCGAGGGTGTCGTTTTGATCCGAAAAGTTTGGAGTTTGGAGCATTTTGGTTTTGGTCTCTTCTCCATTTGAGCTCAAACTTCGAGGTAGGGATATCCTACTCCTCTTTATGAGCTTTGTCTTTAAATTTTAGCCTTTTGATATGTTGGGGGTTGTTGTGTAGTTTTGAGAAAGTTTGGGTATTTGTGCAATTTTACAAAAGATGGAGTTTTATTTATAATAAACCTACATGCATGATTGGCATAGAGAAATGAGATAGATGATGGATTATGAAAGAAAATGGAACCTTAGGGTTGTTATGTAACTTATGGGAGAATGCCCTAATTACATAGTTTAATTAATTTGTATAATTAATTTGGAGAAATGAAGAATTGAATTGAGAATGTAGGAATTGGGAATGTGTGGGATTAAAGGGTAGTTGGATTATTTATCACTCACCTAATTGAAATGTTGATAATTTATCCATTGGTGCATTTATTTTCTGTTTAGAAATAACTGCTTCGGGCTATCGGTGGAGGATAGTCTTGATTGTTGTAGACAATGCATGATGATTAGGCAAACTAAAACTAATCGAATGAGTATGCTATCGAATATAGCGGTTGGAATAATACATTAACTTTATGTATTGATTGATTGTATATGATCTATGTTTATATGCATGTGTTGTGTGGGAGGAGATAGGGGATGTACTCCACGGTTTAGGGGAAGATAGGGATGGACCTCTAAACCAAATTATGTGTGACATTGATACAACACTGCAATGTGTATCAAGTGTTGATTATGGAAGTGTTCGAATTGATTTGATATAGCACTAAAATGTATATCTTTATCAATTGTGAAGTATAGAAGTGATTCTATGTTATGTTGATACAGCACCGAAATGTATATCCTTCGTAAAGTGTGGAAATAGTTTATGTGTTATTGATGCAGCATTGAAATGTGTATCTACCATGAATTTTGAAGTGTTTTAAAGATGAGCCTAAATCTCATTAAGTTATTTGGCTAAGTGTTCAGCCTTGTTTTCAAACTCAAAGTTGAAAAGAAATGGGAAATGAAATGTAACATGGACCTAATGTCATGAAGCCGAAATGTGATATAAGTAGATGTATCTGTCTTGACCATCTATCAACTGCTAATCTTATAGTCATTGTTCATAGCTGGTTTAGTGTATTTCTATTGGGCTGTGGCTCACCCTTTATGGGACATCATTTTCAGGTACAGGTAGCATGCCACCTCCAAGGACATAGCTTGGGAGGCTAGGGGCTGACAGATTTTTGGTTGTTTTGTTATCTTTTGATGTATTACATGTAATTTCAAGCCAAGGGCTTAACGTGTATATGAGTTAGCACTCTCTTTTTGTAACCAAGTGTTAACTTGGAAAGCTGTAAGCCCCTAGGGCATTTGCTTTTGTTTTAACATGTAATACTTGATGTAATGAATTACTCTGATGAACAGAAGAATATTTATCTTTTATATCAATGCATGTCTAAATTAATGGTTTTAATGTTATTTTTTTTGAGGGCGTTACAGTTTCCAAAGTTTCATCCTTGGTTCGAATTAAATAAACATAACTATCTCTAGTATAGTCATCTATAAAAGTGATATAATACTTTTCCCACCTCTAGTTTGAATTGATTTAAAATCACAAATGTCACTATGAATTAATTCAAGTGGTTTCGTACTTCTTTCAATTGAATGAAAGGAGTTTTAGATAATTTTGCCTCAACGCAAATTTCACATTTATGATTTGAATCAATGTCAAATTTAGGTAAACATTCCATATTAATTAATCTACGCAAAGAACCATAATTAACATGTCTTAGTCTACCGTGCCATAAATTTGAAGACTCAAGCAAGTAAGAAGAAGATGTATTATTATTAATAACTGAGAGTACAACGGTCATTACATTTAACTTGAAAAGGCCATCAGACATGTAACCTTTTCCTACATACATCCCATTCTTAGTAAGTATAAATTTATCACTCTCAAATACTAGCTTAAACCCATTCTTAATCAACAGAGATCCGGAAACAAGATTCTTGCGAATGTCCGGTACATGCAGCACATTGTTGAGAGTGAGTTCCTTTCCAGATGTCATCTTGAGTACATTCTTTCCTTGCTCTTCAACTTTGGAAGTTGAGGAGTTGCCCATAAAAAGTTGTTCACCATTGTCCACTGTAGAATAAGATGTGAACATCTTTTTGTTGGCACTGATATGGCGAGTAGCACCAGTGTCCACCCACCATTCTTTAGGATTTCCGACAAGATTTGCCTCGGAAACAACTGCAGAAAGATTTATGACATCTACACCATTGGAAATTATATCCATTTCGGTTATATCGGCTTTAGTAACCTTCTTACTTGTTCTTCCTTTGCCTTTACGTTTGTAACGGCAATCTTTGGCCCGATGTTCCTCTTTGTTACAAATGTAACACATGCCATTAAACTTGTACTTCTTAGTTTCCCCTCCTTTAGATAGCATTCTCTTTTGCCATCTTTTAAAAACAATTCCTAAGAACTTCTCTGGTTTTCCACCATTATTCACTGGCACAGTCCCAACATATGGATAGGTTGGCGTAATGGCAATCACCATACCAGTACTGGTTTGAACATAAGTTTGACCAGTTTTAGTAGCCATAAATTCTAAATTATAAACTAAAATTATAATTAGAATTTTTATACTACACATAAAAATTTAAACCAAAAAACACAGAATTTTAAATTCTGTAAAAATAAAAGAAATAAGAATTGTAACTTTTATTTCCAATTAATTTGAAAATAAAATAAAATTTTATTTAAACAAATTAAACCAAAACTACAGAAATAAATTCTGTTAAAATAAAAAAAAAAACAAAATGTAACTTTTATTTTCAATTAATTTGGAAATAAAAAATAAATTTATATTTAACCAAATTAATTCCACACAGAAAACTAATCCAAATTCACAGAATTAAATTCTATAAAAATAAAAGAAACAAGAATGTTACTTTTATTTTCCAATTAATTTGGAAATAAAATAAAATTTTATTTAACCAAATTAACTCTACACAGAAAATTAAATTTCTGTAACACTTCAATAATTAAAAAAAAAAAATGAAACAAAATTTTTTTTTAATTAATGAACACTTAGAAATAAATTAAGAAAACCAAAATTAATTTCTGACCAAATCCACAAATATATATTCTGAATTGTTAATGACACCAGTATATTACTACTAGTTGTCAAAGAAAAGAGACAGTATATTACTACTATCTGTCAAATAGCATATAACCACTATTTGTTTTTCCAACCAGAATATTAATTTGCAAATTCACAGAAAATAATTTTCTAAAAAGAATAAAGAGAAAAAGAAGCAAACGAAAAATTCTGTAAACAGAATAATTCGAATCTGTCTTAAGATTGTTGAAATAATCTTCTGTGTAAATAAAATAATTTGAAACAATTCAAACAAAACAAAATAAAATAGAACTTACAGTATTTATTTTGTAGAACCGAATAAATAATTCAATGACCAAGTCGAGTGTGTGACACTCTGTCCTTAAGACAGATTCGCCCCGCTATGGTGCTTATGGTTGAGTGGCGTCTATCTCCCAAGATACAATGATCTTAACCAATTTGTAGTAGCACTCCAAAACAAATTGTTCGGCGAACCAAACCTGTGTTCTAACTCTCTGAATATTTATTCTAAGACTAAAATGAAGAATAATGCACAAAATAAAATCTGGACAGCAAAAATGGGATTTTGCAGACTCATTTTTGGATCTCTAGACTGCTGGAAATGTCAAGTATTTATAGGCACAAAATGCTGTCCCGAACAGGTACCATTTTGAATTGAACAGGTGTGTTTTGAATTGAACAGATATAAGTTTAAATGCAAACAGATTTGCAAACTGTTTCAACAGATTAACTGCTGGACAATTATACCTGGAACTGCTGGGCAGTTTCTGGACGTTAACTAACTGAAAAAACAATTTTAATCTGTTGAGGAATTTCGGACAGAAGTTAGACAAAAATTGGAATTCAAATTTGAACTAAATTTCCGCAATATTTTTTGAAAAAATTCAAATGAATTTTGTCCAAAAAATTAATACAAGAACCGACCTGACCCACACCCGGCACGGCGGCGGCGCATGCGTGTGGTGGTTTTGGCTAAGGTTCACTTTGTCCATAACTCCTCCCTTCTACAAACTTGGGGTGCCTCTTGGGGCCCAACCCAAGTGTTGTAGGCTAGAGTTTATATACTCAACAAAACTCTCTTAAAGTTTTAATGTGGGACAAGCCTCACAAGGAAACCCACATTTAAAACTTAAATGTTCAATTCCACGAACCTGAAAACGACGTCATGTTCCCATTCACTCATAAATGGTTTTGACGAACCGTCTTCACCATGTAACTTGCCACGTGGCAATGAACACTTCACCTCTTCGGACCCGCCCCAAAAGACGTTCGGGGCCCACTCAATTTTGGGCTCAAAGTCAGCCCAAAACATGCCTATATTAACCATTTTTCCTACAGTTTTTGCAAGCAACTTCCTTTATTGATTATTTTATTGGTAAGGAAAATTAAAGTCCACACTAATTATCCATCATTGGGACATAGTATAGGTGCGACTAATAAATTCTCCTTTTTCTTCTTTTATTTATTTATTTAAAAAAAAGTTAGAATGTCACTATCAGAATATTTTATATAACATTTCTTGTAGCATATAAAACAAAATTAACGTAAATGAACTAAAAAAACTAAGTACAGAAAAGTTGGGAAATATATATATATTTTTTTAAACTTTTATTTGTCTACTTTCAATTTGTTGAAAGAATGGTTAATATAGGTATATTTTGGGCCGACTTTGAGCCCAAAATTGAGTGGGCCCCGAACGTCTTTTGGGGCAGGTCCGAAGAGGTGAAGTGTTCCTTGCCGCGTGGAAAGTCACACGGTGAAGACAGTTCGTCAAAACCATTTATGAGTGAATGGGAATATGATGGTGGTGTTTGGGAAGCCACCACCCAAATTTTTTATCTCATTTTTTTCACTAAAAGACAAAAGTTTTACAAAACCAAAAAAAACACATCCAAAAAAAATATCACATCCAACTCCATAATCATTTCACTTTTTCTCTCACAAACATCACATCCAACCACATAAAAACCCAACTATCTTCCCAAACACTAAAATTTTTTTTATCTCATAAAAACCTACATCTCCTAAAATTTACATAAAAACTCACTTCCCAAACACCCACGATGTCATTTTCGGATTCGTGGAATTGAACATTTAAGTTTTAAATATGGGTTTCCTTGTGAAGCTTGTCCCACATTGAAACTTTGAGAGAGTTTTGTTGAGTTCATAAGCTCTAGCCTACAACACTTGGGTTGCGCCCCAAGGGATACCCCAAGTTTGTAGAAGGGAGGAGTTATGGACAAAGTGAACCTTAGCCAAAACCCACCACACGCGCCAGCCGTGCCCGCCGGCGCGGGGTGGGTTGTGGGTCAGGTCGGTTCTTGTATTAATTTTTTGGACAAAATTCATTTGAATTTTTAAAAAAATATTGCGTGAATTTAATTCAAATTTGAATTCCAATTTTTGTCCAACACTTTAAGACTCTTTGTCCAAATTCCTCTCAGATTCAAACTGAAAAATGACAACAGGTTCGGTTTTAACTGCCCAGCAGTTACAATCTATTATTTCCGAATAGATTCAAAACCTGGCAGCATATCTGTTTGAATTAAAGACAGCACCTGTTCAATTCAAAATCCCACCTTTCACTTCAAATTAGTACCTATTCGGGTCAGATATTTTGCCTACAAATACAGCCATGTTCCAGTAGTCTTGATGATCTAAAAAAAAAAAATCAGTCTGCAAATCCTTTCTCTTGCTGTCCAGATTTTCCTATTTGCATGATTTCTTCATATTAGTTTTAGAGATAAAATAAAGAGAGTATAAGAACACAAGGTTCTAAGTTCGCCGTACAAATTGTGTGGAGTACTACTACAAGTTTGTGAAGATCATTGTATCCTGGGAGATAGACGCCACTCAACCGTAAGCATCGTAGCGGAGCGAATCTGTCTTAAGAACAGAGTGTCACACATTCGACTTGGTCTTTAATTATTTATTCGGTTCAACAAAATAAATTCTGTAAGTTTTATTTTATTTAGTTTGAATTATTTCAATTTATTTTATTTACACAGAAGATTGTTCCAACACAATTTGTATTATCAGAAATTCCTCATAGCTCGAGTTTTCCTTGTCTGAATTGGCTCAAACCCCAGGTGGACATACATCTCATCAACCTAAGCCATCTCATCAAGAGCCTAATCATCAAGAAGTTTTGAAATTATAGATTGACCCCAAAAACTTGAAAAAATTACAGAAAACATAAAAAGTTATTAAAAAATTATATTTTCATATAAAATTAGAATTAGTATCTATATGCGTTTAATTATAGCACTAAGAGTTAAAATAAAAGATAGTTTAGATTATAATTCTGAATTAGAAAATGAGGTAAATAGATTAAATTCTCATTTGACTATTGCCTCGGGACAATCTATAATAAATTATAGTCAAAGAATTATTATTATTAAAAATAAAATATCATTAGAAAAGACAAGTGTAGATTATCAACAAAAATTTTTGCAAGAATTAATATTAAATTAGATCCATAGACTCACAAAAGGAATTGGTATCAAAGCTCGGTTTCTTGACCTTGCCAATAACATTAGTATAAGTATTAAATATGAAAAAGTAGAATCTGATGGCTTAAATAATACTTCTTCACAAATATATATAACAAAATAATACCTTAATTAGACTATTAAAAGAAATTAATGAAAAACTTAGAACTAAGCAATTAGAAATAATAACAAAGCTAGACATTTTATGCAAGATTCAGAAAATAAGTAGCCATTTTTTAAGAAAACAAAAAGAATTAGATCTATATCCCTATCCATATAAAATAATCCAGAGGAATCCTTTGAATTAATTTTACCTGCAAACGAAAAAAATAATGGAGTTAAGTAAGTATAATTTAATAAAGTTGGAAGACATGGTTGAAAAGAAAATGATAATGAAATAAAATACAAAATAATATTACAAATAGCTGAATAATTATGGTAGATGAAGAAATAATAATGAGATAATAGAATTAGAAGAAGATATCTATAAACAATTAAGGTTAATTAGCTTGGGAGAAATGAAACACATTCCCCTTGAAAATTTAGAACAAATAATGGGAAATAATAAGGCAAAAAAAGAAAAGAAAAAGAAAATATTATCCTAGAGAACCTTGAAGACGTAGAAAAAGGAAAAAAAAAAAAAAAATCTTAGAAGATTTTGAAGAAACAAATAACGTTAATGATATTGAAATGACAATGGTAAAATAAGAAGGGAGTAGTTCATCCACCCCACCTAATCCAAATCACTTAGATTTTAGAAATTTTACCAGACATCAACTAGAAAATGATAGTAGAGATTATGATTGTAGAAGAAGAACGGGACACTATATTTATCTAAATAGAGGATCTTTTACTAGGGGAACATCCAATTATGCAAATTTTATCCCTAAAAATGAAATATTTTTAAGAGAAGTACTACTGAAACTACTAAGTAATACAAGATATTTATTAGACATTGATTGTGTTACAAATACAAGTGGAGTAATAAAATAATAGAAGAAAGGCATGCACTATGTCTTAAATATCCATAGCAGCAACTGAAGCGTATAAAGTTTTCAAAATTATATTGAACATAGTTTTATCAATATAGTAGCAAGTTGGTATGACAACTTGAGAGAAATTGACAAAAAAAATTAACAGCAGAAACTACCTCAAAAGGTATGTTAAACCTATTTGTAAAATATATTGAAGATGAATTCGTAGGAAAAGACTGGGACAAGGATAAAAGAAAACAGAACGGGTCAAAAAATTAACATAGAAATATGTAATATGAAATATATAGAAAAATTACACATGCGAATACTTCTATTACTATTATCCAATAGGTAGAAATAAAATTCATTTAATTATATTTTTTCATAAATGACCATATTCTACAAATATTAATATAGAAGAAAAATATAAAAAATGGTTAAAAGAATTAGGAGATGTTGCAACACCATGAAAATGAAATAAAGAAGAAAAATGAAAAAATATATTTACATTGTTGATAAACATATAATTCATGAGGATATGAATCTTCAAGAAGAAAAACATACAAAAAGAAAAGGAAAACATTAAAAAAATTTAATAAATAAAAGGGAGAAAAATATAAAAGAAAATATTATAAAAGACCCTATAATTTCAACAAAAGAAGAAGATTTTTTTTAAAAAATAATTATTGTCCAAAAGGAAAAAATATTTGTAAATGTTGGGCGGAGAAATATGTCATTTTACTAATCAATGTAAAAATAAGAAAAATAATAAAATAATAGAAGAATAGGAAGCTTGGATTATGTAGAGTTAGAATAAGAAGAAGTATTAGAATTGGCTCTAGAAAATAATAAAACAATAATAAAATTAATTGAAGAAGAAATAGAAGATGAAAATTATAGCGATACCAAGAGATAAATTTTATGATGATAGAAGAAATAAGTATATAAAATTTAAGAGGAGAAAATTTTATCATAGAAAATTCTCAAGAAAAAAATAGAAAAAAATGGATATTACCAATTATACGAAAAGACGAAATATATCAAAAATCAATATTCAAATTAAAAGTAAATATATATGTGAAAGAATGCAAGGATATATTAAAATTAAGAATTGTGAATATGATGAAGGAGAAATAAATTTAATAAATTATAAAAATGTATTAAAAATAATAAAGATAATGAGTATAAATATATGCATATAAGGAGTGTGCAAATACAAATTACACCGTTGTTTGATAAATGACAAGATATAGATATATATGTATTTTTGTGTGATATTAGATAACGAAATTTTGGAAGGTTCATAATTAATGGAATAAAAAGTAATCTATGTGGGGACCATTAGGTTTTAATTGTAGACTAGAATATTATATATCTTAAAAGATGTATTCATAAATAGATTTTTAACTTAAAAAAAAAAAAAACTGTAGGAATTACATGAAACTTCCTATCCATTAAAGATATTTTGAAAAATAATACATAAGCTAGACAATATACCATAAATCCTAAAATACAACATAAAAATTAAAGAAGGAGATAAAATTTGAATCTACTGATAGAATACCAATAGATAGAATTATACCTAAAAGAATAAATCCTAATGAGATTATGTTAGATGATCAATGGATAGCAAATTTTAATAACCCTAAAAATATTACAAAAAGAAAAAATATAATTACAATTGATAATATCGGAAAACATTAAAAGAGACTCCTAACACGATAGAAAATAATGATGAATATAGATAATGTAAGTATACCATCAAGAAGCTACTCTACAGATAATTCTAATATACAATCTGGTAGGAGTTCAGTTAGTAAAAGAATAGTAGGATATAGAATTACGAATGTGCCAATATATGAGGATGAGGAAAATCTTATGGTTTAGACAAAAGACGATGAAGAAGAGGCGTAGAAAGAATATGACACATTTGTAAAAGATATAGCATAAAGATGAAGAAAAAAATGTCATTATCATACACTAATGTTAATAGTATATATATATATCCAAAAAATACGCATAGAAGAATTTAATTCTTACAAATTATGTGTTTACTCAAATAGTGGATAGTTGGTGTGTTTTGGAAAAAAGAAACTCTTTCCTGAGTATATGTGGAAAAAGCAAAATCCACTATTAATAGTTCGAATAGCTAATAATAGTACGATGATACGTAATGATGCTATAGAAAACTTAGTTATAGAAATTAATTCCATCACCTTTATCATTCCTAAACTTTGAACAACCGATCAACCATCACATGATGTAATCATAAGAAATAACTTTCAAATATTATATAAGCTTTGTAATCAAACGTTACACTCTGTTATCTTTACAAATAATAATAAACCAGTTGAAGTTAAAGCTAAAAACAACTATTACACATCACAACATTGACTTCGTTCATAGCAGGTGTGGTGATGAGATAATATCTCCAATTGGGCGCGAAACTGTACAAAGTATTAAAGAAATTATTATTCATGAAGAAATTAAAAAAGAACAACACGAAAGATGTAAAAATCTATATTGCGACAATCTCTTACATAAAAGTATAGTTAAATTAGACCTAATCGAACTTAATAAAATAATTAGAGTAAAAACAAATGGTATATACTTATAATAATATATAGAATTCAGAAAAGATATGTGTAGACACCGCATTTTTGACCGTCCTCAAGACCTGGACGTCACCGCTTGAACCCTCGGTGATTATCCATGTTTGCGTTCGTTTGGAGTTCCCGGAGTTCTCGGCTCGCGCGCCTTGCCTCAGGACTTCCGAACTCGACCGTTTTGTGTTTGGTTTTGCACCAAACACTTGTGTTTTGCCTTGGAAGGGCAGGGAATGCTTTGTGAGGCATCCCCACACACCACCGGCACTGGCTAGAGGCCACCGGCTGGCTGGTGTTTCCATCGGCACTTTATTGTGCCGACCGGCACTCTTTTGTGCCGACCGGCACTAAGTTTTGCCAAAATGGCACTCTTTGCCGGCCGAACACTGTGCAGTTGCTTATGAGATATTTTCAGACAGCTGTATAGTTTTGGTTCCCCTCCATACACGTGTATGGAGGGATGACCCTCTTAGTTAGCTTAGCTTGTAAGCTTTGCAAGCTTTCTTGCCTATAAGAGGACCACTCCTCTTCTTGGCTTAGGGTTACAAAATTTTAGACATTTTTAGAGAGAACCAAGCTCTGGTTTCTAGGGTTAGAATAGATACACATCCTATCTCTCTCTTTCTCTTTTGTATTCTAGGTGTTTTTGGTTCACATTATTGCACTAAAACACCTAGTCTTCCCACTTTTCCTTGGTGTCCTCCAAAATCAGAGCTTATTCTTGAAGTTTTGGCTGGTTTGAAGCTCAAGGAAGCAACAATATCAACCTTTGTGAAGGTGGTCATCAAGGGTAAGAAAACTAGCTCTTTTTACCCCATTCTTGCACTCCATTTTTGCCTAGTTTAGAACTGTTTTTGTGCTTTGTCTTTAACACATAAAAGTTCTGTTTTTTAAGCCTCTTTATTGTTTATTAAGAGTGTTTTGTGGTTTGAGCAAGTTTGACACCCTTAGGCCTTGAAAGGCCCTTCTTTGTGCCATTTTGTGAGAGATCCGAGACTTTGGTGTTAGGATCTCTTCACCACTGAAATCTTGAGGGATTTCAGTGGTGAAGATGATGCCTTAGAGTCTCAAGAAGGAGAGGACCACCCCCTCTCCTTGATGTCCTTGAAAAGGACAAGATTTGGCTTCTTGAGGGCTTGTGCTTGAGTGTGTGTTGAGTATGTTTGGTTTGTTTTTTCATGCTTATATTGCCATGATATCATGTTTCTAAGTTGGTTTAGGTCCCTTATGCATGCTTAGCATAGTTGCCTTGTAATGCCTTTTGATCCTCTAACATGCCTAGGTTGTATGCCTTAGCTTCTAGCATGTTTTAGGCTTGCATTTGTGAAGTTTTTGTGCTCATATTTCCACGTTTTAGGTCTGTCTCATGTTGTTTGAGCCAACCATAGCATGTTTAATATAGCCTCTTTGCATTGGACTTGTTGGCCTTAAGAGCATGAGTGTGTAGCATGCCTTGCTTGCTTCATTTTTGACGGTTTGGAACCATTTTGCATGCCATTTCAGTCCTTCATACATGTTTGTTTGATTGCTTAGCATGCCTCTTTAATGCTTTAAGAGTATGTGTTAAATGCTCCATGTTTTGGCTTTAATGCATGCCTTTGGATTCATGCCATCTAGATGCCATCTAGGTGGTCCTTTAGGCTTAGTTTTATGTGTTAAACTCTGTTTTAAGTGTTTAAGTATTGCCATGTGTGGTTGTGCTAAGTGTGGTTCAAAGCCTCATTGATTTGCTTTGAACCTTAGACCATTTGCATGCTTGTTCGGCTTGTTTTTTTGCATGATTTGGCATCATGTTTTGCATGATTTTCAGAGCTTTACAATGTGTGTTTATTGTCCTTGTTTGGTATCTCCAAGTGTGCTTGGGGGTTGCCATGTTTATGCCTTGGGTTTGGACCATAACACTTGCATGTGTGTGTGTGTGTTTAGTCTCCATTTCTAGGCACTTTGGCCACTGATTTTAGGCCAATTAGGAGTAGTCTAATTCATGTTTTAGTCCACTCCATTGCTTGGTTTATGCCTCTTTGCTTAGGTTGTATGCCTAACATGTTTAGCTTGCTCGCATTGTTCATGTTGCATGCTAGATAACACGCTTAGAGTTGCATTGCATAAGCATGCATGCTTGGCCTCTTGAGATGAAAATGATAGAGGTTTGGCACCCTTTCATGTTTACTTGGTTTGCATGCATTGGAAAGTGAAGTTGCATCCTTGGTTCCTTGGGCCATCATGCATGGAAATGCGCGATTGGTGGTCCGAGAATCGAGGCACATGCCCTTTGAGTCACTAACATGATAAGGGATGTGTTTGGTGCATAAATGGCTTGAATTATATTGCCATGCATGTTGTTGTCCTCTGCTGCTGTGAGTTGCAGGTTTTGCAGCATTTTGCCGACCGGCACTGTTTAGTGCCGACCGGCAGTCAATTGGCTGCCGATGGATGAATTTTGTGCCGGTGGCCTCCTCCTTCAGCCGGTGGTGCTCTACCCCAGCCGGTGGTACTCCCCAGTGCCCTGAGAGGTACTTCTGGGACTTTGCAATTTTCTGAGGAGGAGAGCAGAGGAAACAGAGGCAATCCGTGCATGGCAGTGCGGTTTCCAAGCCAGTCCCGAGCGCGTGTTGCATCCGGACCTCATCCCGAGGCGGTTTACTGCTTTAATTAGATTAATTAATTTATTTGATTAATTTAGTGAAATTTGTAATATTTTAATTAGCTTGCGTAACTAATTAATTTGTATATTCTTTTGGTCCCTCCGAGTGAGGGCAAAGTTGTAATAAGTGTGTGTGGTGGGTGTAT
>JAPPVO010000029.1:28498784-28591515 GCA_030407325.1 Camellia japonica | reverse complement strand
CAGGAATGAAATTCGTAGGTGCTTATGTGATTATGTGCTTACGTGTGAATGAATTACTGTTGTCCAATGCATTAGGACGCGAGTGTTTAGTTTCGGCACATCTATTAATGTGCTAACGTCTTTGTTTCCTTTCTTAGGATGTCAGGACGAGGACGAGGACGCGGTAGGCGTGGTAGGCCGGGTAGGCAGGAGGTGCCTGTGCCAGAGGAGATTCCGGTAGTACAGGAGGGAGTTGGCCAGGCCAATGTGGCCGAGCCAGTAGGCCAGCAGGCTATGGGCGCTTTGGCCCAAGAGATAGCAGGGGCATTCAGGGAGTCTATTGGCATTCTTAGGGCTGCGAATCCAGCCCAGGTTGTTGTTGCTGTTGCAGGACCTTCCTTTCTGAAGAGGGAGTTCTTTCGGTCTAATCCGGATGAATTTGTGGGTGACCCTAAGGAGCCGCTTAAGGCAGATGAATGGCTCGAACAGACAACGAAGACGTTTGAGATGCTTGGCATCGAAGACGAGGGGTTGAAGGTGACTTTGGCATCTTTCCAGCTGAAGAGGGATGCGGGTCAGTGGTGGAAGTTCACCAAAGGTCGTATCGGAGGTACTTGGGAGGCTTTTGTGAATGCTTTCCAGGAGCGGTTTTTATCTCCAGCAGTTAGGGAGAAGTTGAGAGATCAGTTCTGCCAGCTTAAGCAGAACAGTTCATCAGTGGCCGAGTTTGAGGCCTCATTTACTAGTTTGTCCAGGTTTGCACCTGAGTTGGTGGCGTCGGAGGAACGCCGTTGTATTGAGTTTGAGAATAAGTTGAGGCGTGGCCTCAAGTTGAGAGTAGTAGGGTCTTTGATTCGGGATTATGGGCGTCTGGTTGATGCTGCAGCCCATACTGAGATTATGATGCAGGAGGAGAAGGAAGGGCAGAAGGGCTCCAAGAGGAGTCAGGATGGGCAGAGTGATGGTAGGAGACAGAGAGGTTTCACTCCTCAGCAGTCTCAGGGTAGCTTTTCTAGATCGACTTTTCCAGTACTGAGTGCTAGTTCTGGGAAAGGTAGCCAGGGAGCCATTACCTGTTTCAAGTGTGGTCAGCTGGGCCACAAGTCTCCAGCTTGCCCACAGAAGGGAGGAGGACAGAGAGCAGCGTCATCTTCGGCTCGATCTCAGAGCCAGAGTCAAGGTAGAGGCCAGCCGTCTCGTGTCATCAGTGTGGTCAGCCAGGGCACATGAAAGGTTTTGCCCGTAGTTGGGTGGCACATCTGGTGCATCTGGTTTTGAGGCAGACTCAGGGTCAGCAGCCAGCAGTCAGGTCAGGCCTCGAGGGCCAATCAGGGGCTTCATCGTCCAAGTCTGTGCAGCAGTCTTATGCTCCTAGGGGTGAGCAGGTTGATCAGAGGCCATCTGGGCGCGTGTATGCTGTTACCGCGCAGGATCTTGTACCGGCTCCATCTGTTGTGAGAGGTACTTTCTTGTTTTGCAACTCGGTTGCTAATGTTTTGATTGATACGGGTGCATCTCATTCTTTTGTGTCTGCTGCATTTACATCTGTTTTGGAGTTGGAGTTGGCTCAGTTAGCGTCTCCTATTTGTGTAGTGTCACCTCTTGGGGGTGAGTTGATTTTGAAACAAGGTGTTAGGGGTTGTGATATAGAGGTTGACTATCATAGAATCCCATTCTCCTTTGTAGTTATGCCTATGAAGGGCTTCGATGTTATTTTGGGTATGGACTGGTTATCGTCATACCGGGCAGTTATTGATTGCTATCGCCAGAGGGTCACTTGTTGTACCGTGGGCGGAGAGTGTTTTCATTTTCTGGGGGACCGGGTTGGTAGTGTTTTGCCACCGGGGTATGGTTCGCGAGGGCGGAGTGAGCTTAGTGGTCTGCTTGCTAGCTTTGAGAGTGGTGAGTGTGATGAGACCCAGATTGTGTTGCCAAGGGTGGTTTGTGAGTACTCGGACGTCTTTCCCGAGGATCTTGTTGGTTTGCCACCCATCAGAGAGATTGAGTTCTCTATTGACCTAGTGCCCGGCACGGCGCCAATTTCTATGGCACCTTATCGTTTTGCCCCAGCCGAGTTAGTTGAGTTGAAGATTCAGCTCCAGGAGTTGCTAGATAAGGGCTATATCCGTCCTAGTGTTTCGCCGTGGGGAGCACCGGCCCTCTTTGTTAAAAAGAAAGGTGGTGCTTTGAGACTGTGTATAGATTACCGGAAATTGAATCAGGCTACGGTTAAGAATAAGTACCCTATGCCTCGTATAGATGATTTGTTCGATCAGTTGAAGGGTTCCCGTTGTTTCTCTAAGATAGATTGAGATCGGGTTATCACAGTTGAGAGTCAGGGGGAGGACATTCCGAAGACGGCATTCCGTACGCGGTATGGCCACTATGAGTTTTTGTGATGCCATTTGGGCTCACCAATGCACCGGCAGTGTTTATGGATTTGATGAACCGGATATTCCGGGAATTCTTAGATCGTTTTGTAGTCGTCTTCGTGGACGACATTCTGATTTATTCACCTTCGGAGGAGGAGCATGAGGAACACTTGAGAGTGGTGCTTGAGTTACTTAGAGCCCATAAGCTTTATGCTAAGTTTGGGAAGTGTGAGTTCTGGCTAGAAGAGGTCAAGTTCTTAGGCCATGTGGTTTCTGGGGAAGGAGTGTCAGTTGATACATCCAAGACTGAGGCAGTGCAAGATTGGGCACAGCCTAAGAGTGTGTTTGAGATCCGCAGTTTTCTGGGATTAGCTGGGTATTATCGCCGGTTTGTGAAGGATTTCTCCAGGTTAGCTTCGCCTTTGACTAGATTGACTCGGAAGGGAGTCAAATTTGTATGGAGTGAGACTTGTGAAAAGTCGTTTCAGGAGTTGAAAGTTAGACTGACCACCGCTCCGTTTGATTATTCCGGAGAGAGGGTTGGGTTATGCAGTCTATTGTGACGCCTCACGAGAGGGTTGGGTTGTGTGTTGATGCAAGAGGGGAAAGTGGTTGCCTATGGCTCACGTCAGTTGAAAATTCACGAGAAGAATTACCCTACGCATGATTTAGAGTTAGCAGCTGTGATATTTGCCTTGAAGATTTGGAGGCATTATCTTTACGGTGAGAGGTTCGAGGTGTTCTCGGATCATAAGAGTCTGAAATATCTGTTCACACAGAAAGACTTGAACTTGAGGCAGAGGAGGTGGATGGAGTTCATTGGGGATTATGACTTTGAGTTGCACTATCATCCGGGGAAGGCCAATGTGGTGGCCGACGCCCTTAGCAGGAAATCTGTTGGTGACATAGCTAGTATAGCCATCCGGGAGTGGGAGATGTTGGGTGCACTTGGAGAGTTTGATTTGCTTCTGGGCGAATCCGTTGAGGCGCGGCCTTGTTTTCTGTTGTTGCGCAGCCTACACTTGTGACTCGAGTGTTAGAGGCTCAGAGGGGTGACCTTGAGGTAGAATCCCTTCGAGAGAAGATCTCCAGTGGGAAGGTTGAGAAGGGTTTGACGGTGTATCCCGACCTGAGTGTGAGATACCGAGACCGTGTTTGTGCCGGAGTCTTGCCGAGAGGAGGTACTCCGAGAGTTTCATCATTCACGCCTTGCGGTGCATCCGGGAGGCACTAAGATGTATCGGGATTTGGGTCGCCAGTTTTGGTGGCGGGGTATGAAGAGAGATGTGGCAGCGTTCGTGTCTAAGTGCCTTACTTGTCAGCAAGTGAAGGCCGAACATCAGAGGCCAGCGGGTTTGTTGCAACCCTTGCCTATTGCCGAGTGGAAGTGGGAGCATGTCACTATGGACTTCGTTGTGGTCTTCCGAGGACTCAGCGGGGTAGTGATGCTATTTGGGTGGTTGTAGACCGGTTGACTAAGTCGGCGCACTTCATTCCTATGCGCGTGAGAGATTCGGTAGATCATCTTGCCGACTTGTACATTCGGGACATAGTGAGGTTGCACGGGGTCCCAGTGACGATCGTCTCAGATAGAGATCCTCGTTTTACTGCTAGGTTGTGGCAGAGTTTGCAGAGTGCCTTAGGCACTAAGTTGACCTTTAGCACGGCTTATCATCCTCAGACTGACGGGCAGTCCGAGCGTACTATTCAGATCCTTGAGGATATGCTTCGGGGTTGTGTTCTTGATTTCAGTGGGTCGTGGGAGAGGCACTTGCCTTTGGAGTTTGCCTACAACAACAGTTTCCAGTCTAGTATCGGTATGGCACCGTTTGAGGCCTTGTATGGCCGACCGTGTAGATCTCCAGTTTGTTGGGCCGAGGTGGGTGATGCACCTCTGTTGGGTCCGGAGTTGGTGAGGGAAACGACGGAGAAAGTTGAGCTTATCCGTAAGAGGCTTGTTACAGCCCAGAGTCGTCAGAAATCTTATGCCGACCGTAGGAGGAGACCTTTGGTGTTTGAGGTGGGTGATCATGTCTTTCTGAAGATATCACCTAGGGGGATTGATGAGGTTTGGGAAGAGCGGGAAGTTGTCCCCTCGGTTCATTGGTCCTTTTGAGATCCTTGAGAGGATTGGCGAGGCTGCTATCGTTTAGCTTTGCCACCGCAGTTGTCCGGAGTACATGACGTGTTTCATGTGAGTATGCTTCGGAAGTATGAGCCGGATCCATCACATGTGTTGGATTGGACTGATTTAGTGGTTGACGAGGATGTCTCATATGAGGAGAGACCGGTTCGGGTCTTGGATAGGCGGGATCAAGTTTTGCGAGGCAAAACCATCCCTTTGGTAAGGTTCTTGGAAACATCACGGGGTGGAAGAAGCCACTTGGGAACGTGAATTGGAAGTCCGCGAGAAATATCCGGACATGTTTATTGATTTATAATCTTATTTAGATTTTGTAATATTGTTGAACTTAAGAATTTATATATGTCTTAAGTTGGAAAACATTGAGAATGTTTTGGTTTAATGGAAATATTTTGGAACTTGCCTCATAATGGAAGTTTGTATAACATTGAATATGTTGAATATATTGTTGAATTAGAGTTCTATCATGAAATTGAATATGATATTGAAAACTGTTGAAATTGAAAGGAAAAATGCATAATACTGATGCAGTTGTAATATATGTTGTTTTATAGACATATTGTGAGATGCCTCTTGATAAGAGATGGAATGGCCGTTTTGGGTCAAGTTGTTTATTATTGTAATGTCATATTTTGGAATTTGAGAAAAACCTGTTTTCAAAAACTTATGCTTAATTTCGGGGACGAAATTCTTTTAAGGGGGGGAGGTTATAGCGACCCCGGTCTTTTCCCATTTGGTTGTTGTACCCGGACTTATGTTCCGTAGATTCAGTTGTTATTTTATTGTTGTTGTTGTCCTTTAATTCCTTATTTTGAGTTATTTTGTTTGGGCAGGTTTGTTACAGGTTGGTTGGGTTGGAAACCAAGTGTTGCTGTCCAGATTTTTGGACCTTCGCTCGAGCGAGGAGTTGGTCGCTCGAGCGAGCTGTTGTTTTTGTCTTCGCTCGAGCCAGGGTTTGGTCGCTCGAGCGAGAGTCTGCGTCTGGGCTTAGGACCTGAGAGTTGTGTTTCTTGGCTCGAGCGAGCTTTTCTTCGCTCGAGCGAGCGAGGTGTATGTTTTCGAGTTCTTCGCTCGAGCGAGCATTCTTCGCTCGAGCGAGCTTCTGGGTTGCAGACCTGAAGCATCGAGTTTTTGGCTCGAGCGAGCTTTTCTTCCTGCTCGAGCGTGGATTTCTGTGTCTGGTCGCTCAGCGACCAAGTCTTCGCTCGAGCGAGCCTGTCCAGTTTAAATACGCAGCAGCGGTTTTTAAATTTTTTTTTCACATCTTTTTGATCCAAAAACCCTAGTTCCGACTTCTCTCTTCCTCTACACACCTTCTACCCTAGGTTTCATCTAGTTTTAGGGTGTTTCTACCCTAGATCCTTTTTAAAAGATAGTGTGAGTCGAGGGCTTTTGTTTAATCTGAACAATCTTGGATTTGGAGCACTTTGGATTTGGGTCCTTATCTCCGTCTTCTCCTTTTGGGTTATTTCTTCGAGGTAGGGATTTCCTACTCCATCTTATAGGTTTTAATCCTAAGTTTTGGTATTTCTGATATGTTGGGTTTATTTGGTAATATTGAGAAAAGCTAGGGTTTGTTTTATAATTTAAAAAGCCCTAATTGTTGTAATAAAATTAATTCATATAATTAATTTTGGAAAAGGTGTGAAATTGATTAAATTCATAATTGGGAAGTTATGAGATTAAATGTTGTAGTTGGGTAATTTAACCACTCATCTTTGAAATTGAGATTATATATGTGTTGAGACATTTATTTCCTGTTTAGAAATAACTGTTTTGGGCTATCGGTGGAGGATAGTCATGATTGTTGTAGACAATGCATGTGGATTAGGGAAAACTGAAACTAATCAATTGATTAGGATGTTTGTATAAAGGTTGGAATAATACATTAAATTTATGTATTGAATTATTGTATATGACTCTGTGTTGTATATGCATTACTTGTGTATGGGAGGAGATAGGGGATGTACTCCACGGTTTAGGGGAAGATAGATGTACCTCTAAACCGGTTAATGTTTAAGGGAAGATAGGGGATGAACCCAGGGTCGCAGCTCATATGCTCACCCATTACAGTTTTGATACAGCTCTTATGCTTATCTACTGGATTATTTGTTGTTTGATTTGATACATCACTAAAATGTGTATCAATTGGGAAGTATGGAAGTGAGTTTTGATTGAGATTGATACAACACTAACATGTGTATCCGTTATGATATAAGAAAGGTTTAACCTATTTGTTATCCCTGTTGAATTGGTATATTGTTAATAAGAGATGAAACCCCTGTTGAGTTATTTGGCCAGGTTCTGAGCCATATCCGTATAATTGGGAAGTGAAATGTGTCATAGACATTAGTGTCATGAAATTGTATATTGATGTAATTGACTATCTTGTGATTGACCAACTATCGAATGCTATTGCTTTAGTCAATTCTTATACTTGGTTTAGTATTTTTCTACTGGGCTGTGGCTCACCCTATATGGGAACATCATTTTCAGGTTCAGGTGATGGGCTACCTCCAAGGAATTAGCTTGGGAGGACTTAGAGTTGAAGACTCATTTTAGATTAGTTGTTATTTGCTTTATTTGATATTACATGTATGGACTCAAGCCAAGGGCTTAACTTTAAATGAGTTAGTACTCATATTTTTGTGTCCAAGTGTTGGCTTGGAAAGATGTAAGCCCATAGGGCATTTACTTTCTTTATTACATGTAATGTCTTTTAATAAGTTTACTCTGATGAATGGAATAATACTCTTGTTTTCTTATAATGATGCATGTTAATTTTATATATTATGGGTTTAATTTTGAGGGCGTTACAATAGCACCACATGATTATATATGCAACATATATTATTTATATAGTACATACATCTATATTAATATGTATAAACATAATTATTTATTGAACATAATTTATGTAAAATAAACTATTTACTACCAAAATAAAAAAAGACCACTTTTGGCGACTAAAAATATTTTTTTAGTCGACAATTCTATACTTTTGGCTACTAATTATTTTTAGTTGCTAAAAAACTTAACTTTTGTCGACCAAAATCGATTTGGTTGCTGAAGATGCACTTTCAGCTACCAAAATTTTGGTCACCAAAAAATTTTATTCCCGCCTTAGGATTTTAGTTCTCCTGCGCTAAAAATGACCACTTTGGCAACTAAACTTATTTTTTAGTCGCCAATTGTAGACTTTTGGCTACTAAAATTTTTTTTGGCACCAAAAAGTTTTACTTTTGGCTACTAAAATTTTTTTAGTTGGTAAAACCCATATAATCAGCGACCAAACTTATTTTTAGTCGCCAATTGTAGACTTTTGGCTACTAAATTTTTTTAGTTGCCAAAAGCTTTACTTTGGGCTATTAAAAATTTTTAGTCACTAAAACTCATATAATCAGCGACCAAACTTAGTTTTAGTCGCCAATTGTAGACTTTTGGCTACTAAAATTGTTTAGTCGCCAAAAAACTTTACTTTTGGCAACTATGCTGTTTTGGTCGCTGAAAGCTATACTTTCAGCGACCAAATTTTTTTTGGTCTGGAAATTTAGTCGCCGAATATGCTTTTTCCTATAGTGTATATTGAGTTTAATTCATTTTATTTTTAATTATTTACTGCATTTTAAAATTTTAGAAAATATATGGCATTTTTTGTTTTTTCAAAAATGTCATTATAAGCTTGGAAAGTTTTGGCTTAGTGGCATTTCTCAAAATGCTATAAAATATTTGTTTACGACACTTTTCACCTAAGTGCCATAAAAAGTAATTTGCACCTACCTAGTGTCCTGACATTTTTTAAAAAATGCCATTGCAACTAAAGTTTAGTGGCATCTGTTGGTAAATGTCACGAACATAATTTTTTGTGTCATTATTTTTAAAATGCCATAAAATTGATGTGACATTTCTTTATTGAAATACCACTAGAGCCTTATATGTTTTGTGGTTCTATGCATTTTTCTAAAACATTTAATGCCAATTTTTATTTTTTGTGGCATTTTCTAAAAACATGCTATTAGTGTAGTGTCACTAAAGTGTAAATTTGTTGTAGTGACATTTTTGTTGTAGCGAAATGACACTTTTTTTTAATTGAAATGCCACTAGAGCCTTGTATGTTTTGTGGCTCTATGACATTTTTCTAAAAAATGCCACCAAATATTCTTTTTGTGACATTTTTTAAGAACATGCCACTAGTATGGTGTCACTAAAATATGTTTTTGTTGTAGTGTTGTGACACTTGTTCATGAAATGTCACTAGAGCCTTTTATGTTTGTCGTTTTGTGGCATTTTTCAAAAACGTGCCACTAAATATCATTTTGTGGCATTTTCTAAAAATATGCCACTAGTGTAGTGCCACTAAAGTATGTTTTTGTTATAGTGTGTGACACTTGTTCATTGAAATGTCACTAGAGCCTTTTATGTTTGTCGTTTTGTGGCATTTTTCAAAAACGTGCCACTAAATATCATTTTTGTGCCATTTTCTAAAAATATGCCACTAGTGTAGTGCCACTAAAGTATGTTTTTGTTGTAGTTTTGTGACACTTGTTCATTGAAATGTCACTAGAGCCTTTTATGTTTGTCGTTTTGTGGCATTTTTCAAAACATGCCACTAAATATCATTTTTTGTGGCATTTTCTAAAAATATGCCACTAGTGTAGTGCCACTAAAGTATGTTTTTGTTGTAGTGACCTCATATGAATCTTCAACATATTTTAATAAAGCAGGACGATTTTTGAATCTTCAACTTATTTTTGTCCTATTCGGACATTTGAGAGGTTCAGATCTGTTCAAATTATAAAATAATGGCTGAGATATATTTTTCAAAAAATGTCCTACATATACATTTTCTATTTTCCCGCTTCTCTTCTCTCTCTCATCTCTCTCTCTCCGCTCTCTCTCTCTCTCTCTCTCTTCTTTCTTTTTCCTTTCTCACCCATCCTTTCCATGATCCCATGATCCCACGATCCACCTTCCTCTCTATTTTCTTTTTATTTTTTTTTTATTTTTTTCCTGTTTTTATTTTTCTTTTCTCTCTATTGTTTTTTTTTTTTTTCTCATTTTTGTTCAATATATTGTGCACATATTTCCATACAATGTATGTATGCCTGTAATACACTAGGACGTTATGGGCATACAAACAATTGCCAATATAATATAAGCAAAAGCATTATTATATGTATAAACCCATGAAAATTGTATGTATGCTAGGCACATCTATCTATTTAGCTATATATTATATAAGCAAAAGCGAGTTTTTGTGAGGAGTTTTGTGAGAATTTCAAAATTTTATAATAAATTTGTATTTTACAAATTAAAAATTAAAAAAATAAATTTAAATAGTGTTGGAATTATAATTATATTCTAATCCTAACATTATTTACACTGCGCCTTCAGGCACGGGTATACGCTAGTGTAATTATATTTCATTCACATTTTACCTATCTTTTTCCTTTCTCATTAAAATTTCTATCCAATCCTTGAAATTAGGTAAAGGTGTATGTAATTATATTCTATCTAAATTTCTCATTCACATAACATAAAGTTGGGGTACATATTTTCCATACCAAAATTTTTGAATTAATATTAGTTTTTAAAATTGTAAAATACAACTCTTATCACACATGTCTCTCTATATAAAAATGATTGAAATTTATTTTAGTTGCTATCTCAAAAACTAGTTATAGACAAAATGTGTAAGTCTTAAAGTTTTAAAGTAAAAATTTTATATTAGAATTTGTTCAATGTAATTCTCTCTCTTCATATTTATAAATTTTTTATTAATTGATAAAAAGTGCCGTACATTAAGATTATTATTATTTTTTTTTATGATATGAGTTATTAAAATATGATGTATTATAGCTTAAATAAGGAATTATTGAAGGAAAAATCAACTCGAACTAGATTTTCTAGGCTAAGTTTTAATATTTAATCCAATATTGAAACCCCCAAATTAGTTTATACTGGTCACGAATTGATAAAGACAATTTTTAATAATTAGGTGCAGGTCATATTAGCAAAATATTGAGTCGAGTAGCTTCTAGTCACTTCTAATGTTTAGTCCAACACCACAAGTCAATCATAATCCATTTTCTATAAGAGTTATGACATACGACAATTTAACAATTTTAAGTAGACAAATTTTTAGACTTTACAAAATAAGAAGAAAAAAAGTATATAAATAAATGTAATTTACTACTATCATATGGTAATTAAAATTATGGAATTACAAAATGAAATTTATTTATATTTTATCGTAAATATAACTTTTGTAATTTACTCTTTAATTTTTAACCATTAAATTATGACATGTAACCTTTTTATAAAACTTAGAACACATAATTAATGACACATAATAAAGATCTTTTCTTATGTGTACTTCGATAAAAATGAATAAATTTAATTGATTATAAATTATTTTTACTACTTGATTTATTTTAATTTAAAACTAATTTTTGATTATTTATTTAAACCTGTGGCATAGCACGGGTAATATACTAGTATCTATATAATAGCAAAAGATATTTCATTGATAAAGGTTGTGAAACCTCCAAAGTTTCTCATCCAAAATTTCAAATTTTAGTATTTAAATAAAATATTAAAAAATATTATGGTTGTTGCCTTGCCCTGTCCTAAAAAATTCCATAACCAATTATCTATCTCACCAAAAGATTTGAAAGGAAGAATGAAAATGTGTGTGAAATTAAATAAGGATAAATTACACTAACACCCTCTGAGGTTTCTATTTAAAACAGATTCCCTCCTCACATTTGAAAATGACACTTACCCTCTGTCATATTAAAATGACATATTTGCCCTTTAGCCTTTATACATATAAATAATAAAAAATACAGATATTTTGTTCATGTCATTTGAAGGGAAATAACAATCATCTTCTTTGGTTTACTGGCACAAAAAATTATATTTTATATTTAAGCAATTTTTTATTTTTATTTTTTTAGATAACTTTATAGCGACCCCGGTCTTCCCCATTTGGTTGTTGTATCCGAACTTAGGTTCCGTGGATCCCATACTATATATTTGGCTGTTGTCGTCCTTTAATTCCTTATTTTTGAGTTATAAGATGTTTTGGGCAGGTTTGTTACAGGTTGGTTGAACTGAAACCAAGGGTAGTTGCCCAGATTTTTGCCTTCACACGCTCGAGCGGAGCTTTTGACGCTCGAGCGGGCACTTTGTTGTTGCTTTCTCCGCTCGAGCGGGAGTTTTGACGCTCGAGCGTGATTTTCCATCTTCCAGTATTTCCCCTGCAGTGTTTGGACGCTCGAGCGGGAGTTTTGACGCTCGAGCGTAAGTTTGTGTGTGACGCTTGAGCGGGGAGTTTTACGCTCGAGCGGGGACCTGGTTTAGCAAAAGTTCTGGGAGTGTGTATCCGCCGCTCGAGCGGGATTTTTGACGCTCGAGCGGGAGTTTGTGAGTGACGCTCGAGCAGGGGTTTCCACGCTCGAGCGGGGCGACTCTTATATAAAGCTGAGGTCCAACTTTTTGGATCACTTTTCATCTCCCTTTTGATTTTAAAACCCTAGAACCGTCTTCTCTCTCTCCCTACACACCTTTTTCTCTTAGGTTTGATCTACTTAAGTGTATTTCTACCCTAGGTTTCTTTATTAAAAAGGTAGAGGGTCGCGAGGGCTTCCTTTTAATCTGGGAGTTTGGCGGTTTGGAGCACTTTGGATTTTGGGTCATCATCTCCATCATCTCCATTTGAGTTCTTCACTTCGAGGTCGGGATTTCCTACTCCATATTATAGGTTTTGTCCTAAGTTTTGGTATTTTTGATATGTTGGTATCGTTGGGTAATTTTGGAAAAAATTAGGGTTTGAACTTTATAATTTAAAAAGGGGGGTTTTCATCTATTAACATCGTATGATTGAAAGTCATGAAAAATGACATTGATAGCATTAAATTGATAAAATTGAACCTTAGGGCTAATTTTGAGGAAAGGGAGAAAAGCCCTAACTGTTGTAATAAATTAATTTGCATAATTAATTTAGAGAAAATGTGGAATTAAGTTAATTCTTGAAATTGGTGAATTATGAGATTAAATGGTGTAGTTGGATAGTTAATCACTCACCTATTTAAATATTGAATTTACATTTGTTGCTACACTTTATTTCCTTTTAGAAATAATTGTTTTGGGCTATCGGTGGAGGATAGTCTTGATTGTTGTAGACATTGCATGTTGATTAGGGAAAACTGAAACTAATCACATTGAATGAGTCATTGAATATGACAGTTGAATTAATACAGCGAATTTGTGTATTGATTGAATATTGTGTATGACAAGTGTTTAATACATTGTATATGCATATTGTTTGGGAGGAGATAGGGGATGTACTCCATGGTTTGAGAGAAGATAGGGGATGGACTCTCAAACCTGTTTAGGAGAAAGGGGATGGACTCCATTAGTACAGCAAATCTGTGTACTATTGATGTATGGAAGTGTATTAGTACAGCAGCATATATGTGTACTTATCAATTTATGGAAGTGTTTGGTTTGAACCTTAGTTTTCACTTAAATTGTTGGCATTGGAAGGATGTTAATCTGAGATGTAGTCTCATTATATTGTTTGGCCAGGTTCTGAGCCACGTTTGTATAAATGGAAGTTGATAATAATGGAAAGTGAACATGTCATGGACATTATTGCATGAACTGAATTGGTTATAATTGATTTTAAGTGGTAACCATCTATCGAATGCTATGCTCTAGTCAATTTTATATTTGGTTTAGTATATTTCTGTGGGCTGTGGCTCACCCTAATACGGGAACTCATTTTCAGGTCCAGGTGATATGCTACCTCCAAGAATTAGCTTGGGAGGATTTGGAGTTGAAGACTCTTTCTTTTTAGTTAGCCAGTTTTGTTATTTGATGTTTTACATGTATTATAAGCCAAGGGCTTAACCTATAATTGAGTTAGTACTCATTTCTTTTATGTCCAAGTATTGGCTGGAAGATGTAAGCCGTAGAGCATTTACTTTCGTTATTACATGTAATGTTTTCTTTTAAGAATAACTTATGAATGGAATAGAGATTATGTTTTTCTTAATCAATGCATGTTAACATTAGGTATATTATGGATTTATTTTTGAGGGCGTTACACAGTTGATATACTAGTTTGTGATTTTCTTTTATAAAATTCACCTAATACAAAAAATTATAAAAATATAAAAATTCAATACATTATCTTATTTTGTTATATTCAATTGATTTTTTGTTTAAAAAATTGTATACATTTTATACTTTTTAAATATATCTAGATTAAATTGATCTAATCTAGATATAATGATGGAAATTAAAATGAAAAATTATATTCATATATAAAAATTTATACAAAAAATATCTGAAAATGTTATGATAATGATATTGTTCTAAATATAAATAATGTCTATAGGTGTTTTGTTTTAAAGTGAAAGGTTACCATTAAGCTATATTATTGTGTTTGAAAATTCTATATAAAATTTATGTTTATGTATCATCACTCAATAAGAATATGTTCAGGTAGAATTTAATGATGAAAGGTTGTAGAATGTAGTTGTAACGGCCCAAAAATATATACATCAAATAAACCCTATTTAACTCATAACATGATCTAATTCTCAATTATTCCATCATTAACATGAGAGAGAGAATAAAAAATATTACATTAATTAATGTAAGGACCAAAAACCCCTTTCTTTTCTATTCATGACTTTCTAGTAAGATTTATAAAACAAATCGCATGCATTCATACATTCGCTATTTCTAAAATACGAATCTATGGCATGTAATGATAGAAATTTAAAGCAAGCTAAGTACCAAATAATGCTCTATTGGCTACAAGTTCCATGGTCTTGCCTGGTTACACAAAAGTGGTGTTCACACCCAAACATAAATAGCCCTTGGCTTACAAAAAGAAAACAAATAAAAACCAAGCTTCATGCTCCAAAAGTTCCTCCTTGCCTTCACTTTCAACAGAGCCACATCGCAATCACTTGAAAATGGTTTACACTAAGGGATAAGCATAAAGCCTAGAAGAAATAATCTAAATAAAGAGCATGCAGTTTAACAATATCATGAGGTGCAATGCATATGAGATGCCAATGTCAAAAATATAGGTTTTCTCATTTTGAAGTTCACATGCCATGCACTTGTTCAAAAACATAACCAATTTAATCATCCATTTGATAGAACAAGGGGCGGTAAATATGACACTAGTAATCTCTAGGCTGGTATTTGCAAGTAGGCATAACTAGCACTACCAATCTCTACTTCACCAATTTAATCATCCATCTGATAAAACACAGTAAATATGCACGTGTTTTCGGTCTTTCACCCCAGACACTTAGGCCAACTTAAACAATACTAATCTACACCCCCTATCTGGACTTACCAAACGTATTTACCCCATAATCCAACACATTTCAAATATTCTCAATGAATCAATTTGAAAATCAATTTCTCAAGTTCAATGCGAGGATTAAATCATGAGATTATGCAATGTCCAATGCCATGCATTAATTTGCAAATATTTCAATTTATCTAATTCACATGCAATTTTTACAACAATCAATATAACCCTACACCGGCTGCCAAAACAATTATTTCTATACAAAATATAAATTTTAAGAAACAAATATAACTCTTAATCTCATATTTTCAATAATTTCAACATAGGAGTAACAATCACATGTTCAATCTCCTCTTTCCCAACTCAATCAAAATCATAATATTCTTCCAAAAATTTCATCAATTTTCCCTTTTTATTCAAACTCTAGAATTTTCCAAGAATTTTCATAATGCCATAAACAACATATGTTTCTTTTACCTTTTCTCAATACCTCAACATGATAAATATTTTCATCTTTCTCAAAGTTCAATATTTTCAAATTAAATAATTTTCAAAAGAAACCTCAATGGTTTTCAATATTCCCAACAACATTCCCATCAATCTCATCACTTTAAGCATCCACTTTCAAATTCTCATTTGTTCAAATAAACATGTGTTTTTAACTCTTGCAAGCTTTTCACAAACATATCCCAAAAATCTAAATCTTAACATTTCAAATTTCTAGGGTTTTATTAAAATTTGGAGATTTCTCATATAACAAAAAAATGCATTCCTCAACATCCATGAATCATACAAAAATCACACTCAACTAACAAGAGATTTTCAAAAAATATTGAGAACTCCCCCCTTTTTATACATTTAATATACCATTAATTAAACCCTAATCTTTTCAAATATCACATTATCAAATAACACATAATAAAGTTAAAACACATACACAATGTTTAGAAAATTCATACCTCAATAGCTAGAAGGAAGAAGAAGCAAAAATTCCAAATTTTGACATCGTCGAATTTCAATCTCCACCGATCAAAACGTTACTCTTGCCAAACTCTTCACTTTGGCCTCTAGAACTAGGGTCTAAAATCTAATAGATTTTGGCAGATCAAAAAGATCATGTGATAAACCTAAAAGAAATTTGGGAGAGAGGGGGAGAGAGAGAGAAGCTCTCTCTTCTCCAAAATAGAGAGAAAGGAAATCAAAGTAAAGGAAAAAAAAAAAAGAGGTGGGGAGAGCCCATGTGATGCCTCTCTTGATAAATATATTTTATTTTTATTTTATTTCAAACATCTATCTATACATATACATATATATATAATATATAATATATATCAATTAAAAGTATGTTTCAATATTTATAATATTAGTAACATAAATGATAAAAATAATATAATCTTTTCTCACCACAAAAATATATTTCGTTTGATTGTGCACACCATAAATATTTGTAACTCTCTCACAGCAATAAAATAAATAATAACGATAATAATAATAATAACAACAACAGTAATAAGTGGTACAAACGAGTCATGATTCAATCAATTAGATCCAAAATGAATCAAATTTAATAATCTAGAATAAATCTCCAACTGAGATTAATGTATAAAATAATCTAAATAGACACAAGGTGGCCCCCACCACACACATAATTAAATGTGAACCAAAATGATTAAGTATGAGTTAATCAAATAAGTTCCAAAAATTAAATTTATATCTCATTTAATACTCAAGACCCAAGAATAATTAAAACTCAAAAAAAAATTGCCAAACAGGTAGGGGTGAGCATGGTCCGGATTGGACCGGATTTGGGTAAAACCAGGACCAATCCGTTATCTACGATTCCTGAAAAATTGGAACCAATCCAATCCGTTTAAATCATGGAACCAATCCGAACCAATCCATTTAAATACGGATTGGATCGGTTAGGACCACAGATTCACATAATTAAACAACAAAAAAAAATATATATAACACTTTAATTTCATAAAAAATATAAACATAGCGCTATATTAGTTCTACAAGAGCAACATGTTTTTCTATAATAGTAACATACTGTTCTAGAATTTAAACAATCATAAGAAAATTGGATTCACCATAAAAACTTAGACCATTATAAATTAAAATTAAAGACTAACAAACAAAAGTAATAAAAGACGATATTATACGGGTTTAGGTTTTATATAGAATAAGAGAAGATATTATGAGGGAGGATGTATAATAAAAATATAGACTATTTGCATACGGTCCGGATCGGTTCCAATCCGGAACCGTGGGGTTCAATCCGGAACCAATCCGTGGACTACGGATTTTTAATTCTTCAATCCGAAACCGAACCACGGATTCAAAAAACCAATCCAAACCTATCGGATTGGACTGGACTGGATCGAATTACGGATTTTACGATCCTTGCTCGGCCCTACAAACAGCCTTACGAAGTTGAAATCAACAAGTAATATAATTTTTTTTCACCAATTTAAATAAAATGGTCCACGATACCACAACTATAATAATAAGATGGGAAAAAATTCAATTTGATTCAACTCGTTACAATATGTAGTTATGATGATAGCAAAAGGAAATAGTAAAAAAAATGGAAAGATGGTCATTTAGAAAATTTTAGAGCATAACATCAATGTAATAGCTGATTTTGGGTGACTTCTTGTGACGCCCTAAAATTTAAGGACATCATAATAAGATTTAGAACTTAAAATCAATATTGCCACCAATATTACTAACATCCATTAATTAACAACCCAGATATTTAAAGTTCTTAAATTACAACTTAGTCTTAATACATAAAAAAATAACACAAATATAAAAAGAAAACTAGAGAAAAACTAGAAAATTTAGAAAATAGTTCATGGAATTTGGGCACTCTTCAAACTAACCAAGGCTGAATGTCACCTTGCAAGGCCACGGTGTTCCCTTCGGTTTCTTCGATACTTGGCATAAAACGCCAAGGCAACGGGAATGCCAATGAGCGACGAGCTCAATAAGATATACTACAACCCAAAAATACCCACCCCGATAATAATACTCACAATTAATGAATAATGTGTAGTAACAGAATAACAAGGAGCATTTAATAAGCATAACAGGAATGCTATCAGTTGAAATAATAACAATAGATAAATAAATAAATAAAATGGCAAACGGAAGCAGTATTTCATCATAAAGAAAATGCCCACCTTTCTTTTTAAATTCTCATAGATTTAGTTTATCAGATAAGTTTAAGTAACTTCACGTGGAGCACTATTTCCACTCAACCGCTAAGCAATAGTCACGGGCAATTCTGACTCCCCCTTGGTAAAATATTCAAATGTTACTTGCTGTAACTACCAATGATGCCCACGCACCAGGGTTACGTACCCGAGTTGTGACATCACGGTCTACCCCAAGGGAACGGTCTATGTTGTGACACCCGCACTACCAACCTTATATCGCCTACACTGATAAGAGCCGAAATACCTTCCCGTGCCATGTTAGGGTTCGTAACTTACTTGCATAAGATTCTAAACTAGGCTCACCCTATCACTTTTAAATTTTAATGTATCATCAGTTCAATTTCGTGTTTCTTTACTTCATCGAATTCACATTTTGATGCATGTGTGAATTTTAGTTTGAAAACCACAGTGACATAATGTTCGTATAGCACAACACAATTATGTATGGCAACCAAAATAAATATGATAGAATGTCTTAAGAATCATCACAAAATTTCTTAAGAATTCACACACTTCTTCTTTCAGCACTGTATGGTCAAACAAAAAAAATATGAAACCCATACCAAACGAAGTTCAACAATTACAGTATTTTAACTGGTGCTAGTTCATCGACTTAGGAAAATATTTTGAGAAGAATACCAGGGCTAAAAACGATTTTAAAATAGAGAAATAAAATTTGGAGAAAACCTTTTATTTATTTATTTTTTTTGGGACAGTGAGTTACATTAACTTCCAGCACAAGTGATCTATGTTTGAAAAATAAAAAGGGGCCTCAAACGGTGTCAAAAAGAGATATGGTCAGAACGGTTTGCTAGATATTTGAGTTTAGAACATATTTCCAGAGAGTTTGAAGACTGAAACCCAAGGGAAGATGGTCAAATAATTTTTCTAAGAAAACTGGACAGATTCTGTCGCATTTTGGAAAAATTGACGTTTCTCTCTCAATGCTTAAAAAAAATTATGAAACTAGTAGCATTGGAAAGTTAACTTAAAAATATAATTTTTCCAATTTGAATCACTTGAAAACTCATTCTGTAGAATAAACGATGACCTGGTAAAGTCAGCATTGCGGCTGCCTCTAGACAGCAATGAAGTTAAAAATATGTTTTGACCACGAAACGTTGTCAAATAATTTCTTTTGATATTCTAGCACCATGAAAATGTTAAAATTACTCCAATAGTTTCAGCTTTTATGAAAGTGTTCTCATGAGTTTGTTTGGGTTTATTTAAAACGGATTAAAAATCTATTTTGCTGAAAGTTCATTATTTTGTGAAAACACATTTTGTATTCACCATGAATCATACGTAAGACTATAAAGATTATTTCTTGCTACTATTCCCATGTGAAACTCTAATCCTTCATATTTACTTTCATTACTAGTAATAGGGAATAGATGAAAATAATATTTATGAAGAGTAAACACAAATTCATAAGCATGCAAGATTTACCCAAACAATGGAGAATATATGAACACATAAGAAGAAAAATCAGTAGCTAAACCATCTAATCCATGCTTACAAGAAGGATAAAAATCATATAATCATAAGACATCATTCTATCAAAATGTAAACATGCATTGAGCTATTGTGTATTAACAATGCACACTTGCATGTTTTTAATATATAGATTCAGTTGAGAAAAATATCTAAGGGAGGATAGAGGTTGAGTATTCCTACCTCAAAAGCTTTTACAAACAATTCTCAAAACTTGTTTTGAATTGGTAACCACCAAGGACCCTCTCTTCTTCCTCTCTTTTTCTTTTCTTTTCTACTCTTCCTCTCTTTTTCTTTCCTCAGCCGTGGAGATGAAAAAGGGTGAATAGTGCACTATATATAGCAGCTTGGAGGCAATCTTTATTTTTATTTTATTTTATTTTATTTATTTATTTTTCTTCTTTTGGCTTGGGAACTATCATCTACAAGAATAGGCTTAGAGTATGCTTGCATGCCATGGCATGCCTTGATAGCATCTTTATAGGGAAGAAGGGCAGCCGAAATGTTCTGCCCAAAACAACAAATCTGACTCTTTTTTTTTTTTTTTTTCTCTCTATCCTCTAACCAACTTGGTTATTATTTATTTAACTCACTTAGTGTCCACAACTAGGGCTGCAAATGAACCAAGTTGTTCATGAACAAGCTCGCTCGACTTGGCTCGTTAAGGGCTTGGCTCGGCTCGGCTGGTTTAGTAAACGAGCTGAGCTTGAGCTCAAATATTAGGCTCGTTTAGTAAACGAGCCGAGCTCGAGCTCGCACAAGCTCGGCTCGTTTATCTATATTTAAATTATATAATAAATATATTATTCATATATTAAATAATATAAATAGTATATAAATATATATAAATAATTGTATAAACTCATTATTTATATCTTAAATAATATAAATAATATTAAAAAAAATTATCGAGCCGAACTCGAGTTTCATTAATGTTAACGAGCCGAGCCGAGCCGAGCTCGAGCCTAGTTTCTTATCGAGCTGAGCTCGATAAGTAAACAAGCCGAGCTCGAGCTCAGCAAAGCACACTTAAAGGTTGAACAAACACTCATTTTTCTCACTTTTTCCAACACTTTTCTCTCTCTAGTGCCTTACTCCGAAACCCTAGCCCCGAAACTTTGATTTCCCTTGATTTTTACTAAGATCCACTTTAGATCTTCGAAAGGGATTGAAGAACAAGCCTAGATAAAAAAAAGCATTACCGATTGTTTTCTCATTTCTTGAAGCTTGAAGTTGGGTTTTCATCATTTACCTTTAATCTTGATATAGGGGTACTTTTAACTTGGTATATTTATGGTTTGAGGTATATATGTGATATTTTCTTAGTTATAATAATGTATGAGATGGTTTTTGTAATATAAAGTGGGTTTTGTTGAATAAAAAGGGTTTCCCCCATGTTTTGAAATTTTTTTTATTTATAACCTTCTTGATTATTGTTAGAAATTGTGAATATTGACTTTTTATATGCTAATGGGAGAAAAGCCCCAAATTTTTAGAGGAAATATCATTTTGCCCCCTAAACTATCATGCATTTTTTAATTTGACCCTCATACTTCGATTTATTTCAATTTAGTACCTAAACTTTCAACAAATTGATCAATTTAACCCTTGCAGTCACATTCGGTCTACAATTAGACAGAATGTGCTGACGTGGCACCAAAGTTCATTTAGAGTCATTTTACCCCCCAAACTATACCTTAAAAATCAATTTGCCCCCCAAATATAAAAAAAAAAAATTTAAATTTAATAAATATTTTTTTCTCAATAATGAAAAAATTAAATTTTAAATAACATATACTTTGCAAAAAATAATAAACAAAATATAAAAGTCCTCATTTAGAATTATCTTAAGACTATGAAGCATGGATACTTCGACAAACATGTCGTACCAGTACCAGTTACTTACTAAATTTTGAAAAAAAAAATTCCCACTCAATTTTGAAATTACTATTAGTCGATCAATTCTATTGAAATTAATTTGGGTAATAAACTAGTTACAATTGTGCGCGCACACACATATAGAGTAGTTAAGAAATTTTCGGCTCAATAAATTTCTCTAGGATCAACTCGAAATAATTTGAGACCTATGAAGCACAAGTATGGGTATTAGTATTGGTATTGGTACGATATGAGTACATTTATATGGTAAAATCTTAAAAAAGCAAGGTATGAGTATGGGTATGGTTTAATACGTTTGTAAAAAAATATTTATTTTTAATTTGAAATAATAAAAATTAATTAAATGGTTTAATTTGTTAAATCCAACATACAATTGACATTTAATGCCAAAAGCATAGGTATAAGATAAAATTAAATATTATTATTAAATAACTTATAAATCATAACTTAATTTTATAACCATACTAAGTATAAAACTAAAAATGAAAAAGAAGTTTAGTAAGAAGAATTTTATCTTTATAGTAGAAGAAAAATATTATTTTCGACTGAGGTATAACATGGCTTGGATATATATTAGATATGTCCAGGTAAGCCAAAAATTAAGAAACAAAAATTTGAATACATATTTTGTGTACCCGGTACGTATGCAGAAAAATCATACATCGATAAATACCCGGTACGGGGTACGACATGTTTATCGAATTATCCATACTTCATAGTCTCAAAATAATTCAAAATGAGAATTTTTATATTTTTTATTATTTTTTTGCAAAGTATATATTGTTTAAAATCTAATTTTTTTCATTATTGAGGTAAAAAAATTATTTATTAAATATTTAAATTTAATTTTTTTATATTTTGGGGGGAAAATTAATTTTTAAGGTATAGTTTAGGAGGTAAAATGAAATTCTAAATGAACTTTGGTGCCACATCAGCGCATTCCGTCCAATTGTAGACGAAATGTGATGGCAGGAGTTCAATTGATCAATTTGTTGAAAGTTCAGGCACTAAATTGAAATAAATCAAAGTATGGGGTCAAATTGAAAAATGCGTGATAATTTAGGGGGCAAAATGATATTTCCTCAAATTTTTAGTACACCCTAGTTGTGACGCCCTCAAAATAAACCTATAATTATACATTCATGATACAAAAAGAGATATCATATTACCAAATCAGAGTATTCTTCCAAGAGATATTACATATTGACAACAAAAGTAAATGCCCTATAGGCTTACAAACTTTTCAAGTCAACACTTGGGTTCAACAAAAGTAGAGTCCTAACTCTCTTTACACAAAAATAAGCCCTTGGCTTGATATACATGTAATACAAAAGGTAATCACCAAAAAGATCTCTTAGCCTCTAACCTCCAAGCTACGTCCTTGGAGGTGACATGTCACCTGACCTGAAAATGATGTCCCATATAGGGTGAGCCAACGCCTAGTAGAGATATGCTAAACATAATATGAATAATAACTAAAACATTAGCATTTGATATATGGTTGACACTTATAAACCAACTTACAACACTTTTCAATTCAACATCAAATACATCATTTTTCACTTCAGTTTCCTTCACATATACAGTTTCGATTCATAATTATGGCTCAGAACCTGGCCAAACAATTGACTGAGGCTACAACACATATTAAAACATTTCCATACTTCACAATTCACATGAGAATATAACTCATATTAGAACACTTCCATAATTCAAATGATACATAGATTTGCTGTATCAGTGGAGTCCATCCCCTATCTCCTCCCAAACAATGAAGTACATCCCCTATCTCCTCCCAAACAATATATATATATACAATGTATTTAAACATTTATATATACCATGATCAATCAATACACACATTTGCTGTATTATTCCAACCGTCATATTCAATGACATATTCAATGTGATTAGTTTCAGTTTTCCCTAATCATCATACAATGTCTACAACAATCAAGACTACCCTCCACCGATAGCCCAAAGCAATTATTTCTAAACAGATAATAATTACATCCAACAGATAAATTATCAATATTTTTCAAATGTGAGTGATTAATAAATCTAACTCCACCATTCAATCTCATAATAAGCCAATTTCATTATTTCCACCCCAATTCCATATTTCCATAACTTTCCCAAATTAATTATACAAATTAATTCATAATAATAATAAATTAGGGCTTTTCTCCCCCTCTCTCAACATTGACCCCAAAGGTTCAAATATTAACAATAAACATCAATAACCTCCTTTAAGACCCAAAACACACATGTATTGGTCAAAAGAACAAAACTCCTCTTTTCAATATTTCAAATCTCAAACCCTAACCTCCCCCAAATCAAACCATTCATACAAAGTGCTCAACATCTATGTTAAAGCTCATAAAAATGAGTAGTTATCCCTACCTCAAATGGAGAGACCAAAAGAGAAGATGATGAAACTCGAAATGCTCCAAACCCAAAGATTTTCGGATTGAAATGTAGCCCACACCAAGCTCTACACTTTATGCAAAGGAACTATGGTAGAAGATCACTCAAACTAGATGATTTCTTAGAGAGAATTTGTAGTCTAGAGTGAGAAGCTCTCAAGTTTGGGTTTTGAAAAGTTAGAGAGAGAGAATGGCCCAAAAAAGTGATCCAAAAAGCTGTTTTTCGGACTGATATACAAACAGGTCCGCTCGAGCGTGGAACTCCCGCTCGAGCATCAGACACAGACTCGCACTCGAGCGTGAAAAGCACCGCTCGAGCGTCAAATGCACACTTCCAGAAGTTTTGCAACGAAGGTCCCCGCTCGAGCGTGAAAGTAGACGCTCGAGCGTCCGATGACCTGCAGGACAAAATACTGAGAGATGAAAAATCCGCTCGAGCGTCAAACCTCCGCTCGGAGAAACAAAAACAAAGCCCGCTCGAGCGTGAAGGCCAAAATCTGGGCATCAACCCTTGGTTTCCAAACACAACTAACCAGTTTCAAACCTGCTCAACACAACCCAAGACATCAAATGACAAGAGTAAAGGACGGAAAGGGAATAAGACAAAACATCCACGGAACCGAGTCCGAATACAATAAACAAGGAAGGGAAAACCGGGATCGCTATACTAGTTTTCCAATTGAATTGATAAAGGGGGCTTTTGTTCAATTGACTCTTAAATAGTGAAATTGAGTGTGTTGAGTGTACTTTTGCATTGAGATGTGGACTTTGATAACTTGTGGACATAAATTCTTGAGTTTTGGAGGTGGTGAACTTGTGAAATTGAAGAATTTATTATGTGATAAATATTATTACTATTAATGTTGTTGTGGATTGAACAAACCTTAGGGAAAATTTATTTGAAGCCTCATGCATCATGTGATTTAACCACCTTGTTGGTGTTGGATGATGTCAAAGGAGGTAAACAGCTTATGAGTGGGTAATTGAGTCGGGTTTGGGAATTGAGTTATGTGTTGTATTTGGTACCCGTGCGAGAGTCAATGTGTCTAATTGCCTCGTCTACAAATCTTGCCGGCCGAATGTGGGAAAGGTTTTTAGGTGTCCACGAGCCTGCCATTTATAGAGTAGGTGAATATGGAAAAACGTGATTTTTGGGTGTCCATAAGTCTGCCGTTTTTAGAGTCAGCAAAAGTGGAAATGGAAAGGTTTTGGGTGCCCATTGCCTGGTCGTTGTTAGAACGGGCAAATGTGTTAATATTTTCTACATATAAAACTACATATGTACGTATGACTTTGCGACTTTGCTTGGGATGTCATAGCGTATTTACCACCCCATGTTGTGAACGAGACATTTAATGGCAATCATGCATTATCATTTGGATTTTAATGGAGAAAATATGAATCTTAGTCTTGCAAGTGCATGCATGACCATATATATATTTCAATTATTTATAACTTGTTAAATGTATTTCTTACTGAGCATTATGTCATGGATTGGGCGCTTGTCATCTTCCGAGAAGCCAGCTCCACGAGTGGTATGCCCAAGGACCAACCTAAGAGATGCGATAAGGATCTACCTTGTCTGTCTTGCAGCTTACAAGCTAATGCTCTTGCAAGGTACTTGGTGTAGAACTCACACCCCAAATGAGTTAGTACTTAACATGTTACCACCGCCAATCCCTGACAACCTCGTTAGGGGGACATTACCTTACTTGCCTCCATGCTTGTCCGTTTCCCTACCCATGGGAAACCCACCCCACGCAGACACCACCCTTGGTGCAACCCCACAATGGAGATGTTTGTTGTAAGTCCCACGTGTTGTCTCCATCACAGTGATCCTAACCTGGCAGATACTAGTTGTCGGACTAGGCGCTTGTCATCCTCCAAAAGTCGGCTCCACAAGTCGTACTACATGTCCTCGTGAATTATGCCCAAAGACCAACCCAGGAGATGCGATAAGGATCTACCCTGTCTGCCTTGCTGCTCACAAGCTAATGCGCTTGCAAGGTGCTTAATGTAGAACTCACACCCCGAATGAGTCAGTATGTGACAATTAGTTCACCCCCAAACCAACCATCTTTCAGGAAACGATGTGGATGTGTTACCTAAGTGATCGGCCTGAAGAAGAATCTTGGATGCAAGTACGGAAGCTCTCTCTTTTGTTGTTCCATGTTAAGCTTCAGGCTATTTTTGTTTGGAAGCTTAGATTTCAGTTTTTGTGTAATCAAGGACACTCCTTGAAAGATGTTTACCATTTGGCTCCACCTTGACATTATCTCTTATCTTCTAAACTAACATGTCTTGTTGATCAATGTAAAAAGATACATGATGTAATTATTGGAATAGTTCAATTGAGAAGAGATAGTTATGATATTTGCTAATGTTATTATAGACTTTTCTCTCTCTCTTCTCGTCGATACATTGTACCCAAGTGAGCATGTATGACAAGGTAACTTTAATGCCAGGGTGGTGTCACAATCAACAATCTAGGGGGTAATTTGTAATGAGATTACAAACTTCAGGAGAGGAATGTAATCTTTCAAATGTGAAAGGGGAAATTTGTATTAAACAGAAACCTCAAGGGGTGTCCGCGTGATTTACCTATTAAATAAAATGTAATTATATTTCATTTACATTTCACCTATTTTTTCCCTTTCTCTTTCCAAATTTTTACTTAAATCCATGAATCAAACATAATATAAAGTTGGGTATGTATTTTTCGTACTGAAAATTTTGAATTAATATTACTTTTTATGATAAATTACACTTACCTCCCTTGAGATTTCAGACAATTACAGGAACATCCTTTGTGGTTTCAATAATTACACTAACATTCCCTACTTTCAAAATTATTATCAAGATTTCCCCCTTCCATCGTCTATCTATTAGCATGTTTAACCGAATGAGATGATGTCAACAACTTTTGCTGTTAAAAAGTCAAAATTGCCCTTAATCTTTTATTTCTTGCAATACAAAGATGCAAACGTAAATTGCACTGACCTCCCTTGAGGTTTTACATAATTGCAAAGGCATCCCTTATTTATTATTCTTATGGCCGCAACTACATGGACCTTAGCCTACATTATCTTCTTCTTCTCACTAAATTGATACTCTCTCTACTGTGTGTATATTATTTTTTATCTATTTTCTTCTTTTTCTTTCTTCTTTTTTTTCCATCTTCTTTCTTCAATTTTTTTTCTTCTCATTTCTCTCGTTTTTCTTATTCTTCTTTCTCTTTACGCAAGATCCACTTACTCTCTCTAAACCATCTATCCATTTCTCTTTAATTAATTTCCATTGTCTCTTTTTTTATTCTATTCTTTTTATTTCTTTCATTCTTCTTTCTATTTCTTCACTTTTTTTTTTATTCATGGTTGCTGCTACAACCAATAGTAGTGTCATATACTTTTTATTTGCTCTACCCTTCTCTCTCCTTAATTTTCTTTGTCATTTTTTTCTCTGTCATTGTTAAGTAGCATGTTATTTCAAAATCCTATATTATTTTCAAATTTTAATTTTTATATTTGAGTCCTTAAATTTTCAATTGATATGTATATAAAAAAAAAAAATGCCAACTTAATATTCTCTAAAGTTATTAACAAAGTTTAAAAAAAAAGAACAAAATATAATCTTGTTACAACAAAAGAAAATTAGTTGATACGGAATGAAAGATCATTTTTTTTTCCAGAATATTAACTATTAAAACAATTTGTCGTTTATTACATCTAAATTTAAAATTATACTTTACTTGAACCAATTTTTAATTCTTTAAAATTTTTATTGTAATATTTCACATTTGTTTCTTTCATTTAACCACACATTAAGAGCCACACATGTATATAGTAGAATAACTATACATTAAGAGCCAACAGATTGATCACGATCAAAACTTATACTAAATTAAATAGAATCATTTGTTTGAAAATTACAAAACAAAATATAAAAGAAGTTGATTTTTTTGAAAAAGACCACCAATTCATATTTGATATGCATAGAAATAATTAGTAATAAAAAATTAATGTCAAAAAATACCTATTTTGAATTTGAATAAAAATTTGAAAAGATGCATATTTTTAATAAAAATATATTAAAAATACATATGGGTAGTTGATTTTTTTTTAAATGAAAATACCTATTTTGAGAAATCAGAGTTTGAATAAAAATTTAGAAATACATATAGGTATTTAATTTATTTTTTTTTTTTTTGGGGGGGGGTATGAAAAATACCTATTTGGATAAAATAGAGTTTTTATAAAATTTTGAAAATACCTATTTTTAATTAAAAAGATTATCTTAAAAATACATATAGCTATTTTGAATTTTCTTTATGAAAATTACTTATTTTGAGAAATAATTAGTAATAAAAAATTTTGAATTAAGCAGAGGCAAAATATACACTACAAGAATTTTCACTTTTTGTGACTAAATTTTTAGTCGCCAAAAGTCACTATTTAGTCGCTGAAGGCTTTTAGCAACAAAAATATTTAGTCACAGAATTAGTCAGGGAAGAATTGTCAGGAAAGATCATTGGCGACTAAAATTTTAGTCGCCAAATGTACTACATTCCCTGACTAAGTTTTTAGTCGCCAAAAGGTTTGAAATAAAATTAAATATCATATTGTTGGCGACTAATTTTTTTGTCGCTAAAAGTTCAATTATTTTTAACGACTAATCATTTAGTCGCAGAAAAGAGTTTTAGCTACTAAATATATTAGTGGCTTAAAGTAAATAACATGTTTTGGCTACTAAGATTTTAGTCGCTTAAAGTCAAATTTTATATAAAGGAGATGAGAGGAGTAAATTATACTTCCATCTCCTGAGGTTTCTAACAATTACAAGGACCTCCCTTGTGGTTTAGTGCTCAGACCAAAGGGTAATATGGTCTTTTTGCACACTCAAGTAGAGTCCTTTGTGCTAACTTAACGGATTGAGTAAATCGTGATAATAATTTCAAAAGGGAAGTTAGTATAATTATTGAAACTACAGAGAGGTCCTTATAATTGTTAGAAACCTTAGGGGAGGTAAGTGTAATTTACCCTACTTTTTAAAATTGTGTACTACAAATTCTTATCACACATGTCCCTTCATATAATAATGATTGAAATTTGTTTAGTTGCATAGTGATAGAGTTAAAGAAAATGTGTAGTTCTTAAAGTTTTAAAGTAAAAATTTTACGTTAGAATTTGCTCAAATGTAATTCTCTTAATATTTATAAATATGTTTTATTGATTGATAAAAAGCACCGTGAATATTCCGATTATTTTTTTTTAATGATATTGAGTTATTAAAATATGATACATTATAGGCTTAAATCAAGAATTGTTAGAAAGAAAGAAGAAAAAAAATCGACTCAAATTAGATTTTTTTTAGGCTCATTTTTAATATTTAATCCAATATTGGAATTCCCAAACTGGCTCATATTGGTCACAAACTGATAGAGACAATTTTTAATGATTAAGTGAATGTCACATTTGTATAAATATTGAGTCGACTAACTTTTAGGTTACTTCTAATGTTTAGTCCAACACCACAAGTCTAATCCTAATTCATTTTCACGCAAGAGTTATGAGATATGACAATTTTCAATTCTAAATGGACAAATTTTTAGATTTTACAAAATAAGAAAAAATTAGTATATTAACAAATGTAATTTACTACTATCCTATTGTTAATTATAACTACGAAACTTATAAAATGAAATGTATTTATATTTTATTGTAAATATAATTTTTGTAATTTATTTTTGAATTTTTATCAATTAAATTATGACATGCAGTTCATACACTTAAAAAATAATAAACATGTAATATATGCTCACTCCACACATTTTTTTTCCAAATATACCCTAACTAGTAAAAAGTGTACACACTATTCAAAACATACCCAAATCTATGTACACAAGCCTAAACTTAAATCTCCATTGAAGAAAGTTGAACAACTATTTTCAATAGATAAGACTCAAACAATAGAAAACCTAATAATAAAAAGAAAAAAAATAAAATAAATTAGGTTGACAATACTCAAAACAATAATAACAGATGAGTTCTGAAATTTAGAATAAAAATTATAGAAAGAGTACGGAAGTAGAGTATCATAAATAAAAAATTGTTTGGAACTTGATAGTCAAAAAAAATATTTTCCTCAAAAAAAAAAAAAAAAAAAAAAAACATTTTTCATAACTTGGTTGCTGAAAAAGAAAATTCTGAAAAATTCTGAAAAAGAAAATTTAGTTTGGAACTTGGTTGACGAAAAACTTGGTAATTTTTGACTTTTACCGAATGATACTAAAAACAAAGGGGATGATTTTAATATTCAAACTTAGGTTTTCGTTGATATTTTTGCCATAAATTTTTTTTTTTGATCAGCAAAGAGAGAATATTATTGATAAAATATAGAAAAGAAGGACTTGACTGAATAGCAATCATAGCTCAAAAATACATCCCAACTAGGTTGGCACTATAATTGAGCCCAATCATATGCAAGCCAAGACCAATACAAAAGTTGATGAGACCTCAACCAAATCAGGAAAAGAAAAATAAACAAAAGAGGATTACATCCTGCTGGAAACTACAATTTATGGCCCTTCAAACCATCCAAACAGTGCATGAAGTCATGGATTGTGTAATTAGGCAAATGAGTAGAAAACTTCACCCATGTGGCCACTTTGATCTTGATACTATCCACAATATTTTCCCAAGCAGGAACTTTAGAGTTGAAAACCATGTTTTTCTTACAATCCATAAACTCCAAACCACAGCCAATGGAATTACCTCCTCCCAGATAGTTTGCCCAGGTTTTTTGTACTTTTGACCATACCACCATAAAAACAGGTCTTGTAAGGAGCAAGGGGAGACCCATTGGGATCCCACCACAAAAAAATTTCAGCCCAAACCTTCCAAGCGAAATTACACTGCAAGAGCAAATGCAAGGCAGATTCATTATCAAAACCGCAGAATGCACAGTGATTGATTGCGGGGATGATGAGCCTGCGAGCAAGAGATCCGAAGGCGATACGATTCCACCAAACAAGCCAACCGAAAGCTTTAATTTTGGAGGAGGCTGGCAGATTTCCGTCCACATCTTCATAATCGGAAAAGGGGTTAAGCGAATGAGGAGGGAGTTCTTCTCAAAATTAAAACTTTCATCATACGAATCTTCCATAAACTAAATAATGATGGCGAGATTTGAATGAGGAGGGAGAACCCATTCTAAAGTAACGTGAGGGTTTGATAATAGATTGGAAAAGATGAGCACTTTCGAAGATGACAATGTAAATGAAATAAGGTGATAATAGATTGAAAAGATGAGAACCTTTGGAAGATGACATAGGTCGAAGAGGAAAAATATATTTTTAAAGGTAATAATAGAAGTAGGGTTTAGAGTTTTTTCCTCATAATGGATGTGTATCAAGATTTTTTTCTATAGAAGATTGTGTATTGAGAAACATGAATTTCCAAGTTGAATGTGTACACTATGTTTATATTAGTAATTTTGTTTAAGGGAAAATTATAAAAAAATATTTTTCATTAAGTGTGTGGAGAGAATGGAAATGGCAGGGCCGGCTCAAGGAGGCTGCAAATGATGCACCTGCTTTAGGCCTTAGTATAACAAAAGGCCTCAATTTGGAATTGAAATCTTATAGGTAAAATAAAATAAATAAATAAACAAAGATTGTAGCTTTTCCAAACTAAAATAAGATTATCAAATTTTCTATCAACTTCATACATGGGCTCTATACTCATGTGAGACCACATTCATATGTGTAATTGGTAAAAAAAAAAAAAAAATTAGTGATTTAGTATCCCTATCATTTGTATACCATGAAAAGTCTATTTCCCACTCTCTCAGGCTCATAAATTAAGAATATAAAATTTAGTTAAAATCAAATATTCTTCTGAATAATTTTTCATTCAGTAGATATTAATAAAACTAAATTTATGATACAAACGCATGAACACGACATGATAATATGAAACAATAAATGGATTGGATTATAGCATCTCCAATCATTCACCAAATGCTGTATAAAATTTAAATTTGATAAAAAAAAATTTGTCAAAAAGAGGTCCAATTCTTTTATCAAACTTGTATTCTTTCTAGTAAAAGTCTATTTCATATGTTATTGACCCTAAGACAAAAAAGAAACAAAACAAAATAAACAACCAGACTTTAATTTTTTTGCTTTAGGCCACACAAGTGGTTGAGCTGACGAGGAGAGAAATGATGTGTAAAATAAGAAACTCCCTACAATTTCACTTGTTTTATTTTATTTTTTTGGTATCTGTATATGCGTTTTGATGTATACTAACTCCCATTTGTTTGGGTTTACAGGGAAGGGATTGAGATTGATAGTGAGGTGGAACCCATTATATGTTATGTTTGTTTTGAGAGATGGAGAGGAGACTCTTAATCCCTTGGTATTAGGATAGGCCTTGGAAAGGGGATTGGGAAGGAGGAGGTGGAGGTGGAGGTGGTATTAAAATTTTAGTCCGCCGGACTATTTTTTTAATTTTTTTTTTTATTTTTTATTTTTTATTTTTTACACGTTGGCATTTTTTATTTTTTGAACGTTAATGTTTAATTTTTGTTAAGTAAAAATCATTGTTTTATTTTTTATTTTTTCTGAAATTTTTTATTTTTTACATGTTAGGCATTTTTTTTGTAACATTAATGTTAATGCTTTTGTATTTTTTTATTATTTTATATAAAAATAATTTAACAATCCTACACCAACAACTATCATCAAAACAAATACAATTTTACTTAATCCTCTCATTATCAATCCCCCTCCATTCTACCTCTGAAAACAAACGGGGTCTAAAGTTATTAGATAACTTACATATGTTGAGTTGATTATACTAAGTTTCTCTTCAAACGTTAAGTTTAAGGGCTACTGGAAAATGTAGCTTTAACATAGAACTTTTTGCGACGATTTAAAAATCGTCTTAAAAATTGGTATTTGCGACGGTAAAAAAAACATCGCAAAATTAGTTTTTTGTGACGACAAGTGACTGTCACCAAAAAAAAGGCACCGAATAAATACTATTATTAGAAACGATAATCCGAAATCATTGCAAAAGGTTTTATTTTTATGCGTTTTTGTTAATTTGTGAAGCCCTTTCAAACAAAAGCTTAATCCCTTAATTTTTCACTTTTGCGCCCCCCCTCTCTCTCTCTCTCTCTCTCTCTCTCTCTCTCTCGTGTCCGTCCCTATTATTTCAATCTTTTCTCTCGTGCCCACGCTAATTTCACTTTGTCTCTCTCATGCCCAACCCTCACTCTCTTTGATTATTAAAATATGCAAAAACTAAAGAGGATGTGAAGAAATATTTAAATCTTCTTATAAATTTTTAATTTTTTAAGTGACTTTTTAATTTCTTTATTATTTTAACCTATGCCAAATACTCCAAAACGAGACAAACTATTTAGGGAAAATTACCATTCATTATTCAGTGGTCATTTTTAAAAAATTATTACATATTAATAAAAAATTATGATTTTAATTTATAATAGTTTATTATATTTTTGTAATTACTTTTTCTGACAACCACTGCTATGTTTTTACCAACTATTAGAGGAGCTATGTGTCTCACAACAAGAAACTATGTCAAAGAAATGGAAAGAGTGTTGTGATCACACTTCCAACACCAAGAACCCAAAAACAAAACAAGAAGTAATAAACTAAGCCTTTTCCCACAACTCATGCTAACCATCCTTGGCACCAAATTGTCTCCAACAAGAAGTTTCATCTCCCATTTATAGTCTTCAAGCTTCATCATCATCACACAACACTTCATCATCATCAAGTTTGTTTTCACCATTATTTCAAAACTTTATTTTCTTAATTAAGCCAAGCCATGTCTAAAACTAATGGTACTAATGGTTCTTCCCAGCTGGAGTGTCCTTCTCCGGCAAGGTGTAAGCGTGTTCCGACCCCGGGGAAGGCAACTATTCTTGCAATGGGGAAAGCATTCCCTAGCCAACTCATTCCTCAGGATTGCTTAGTAGAAGGATACATTCGTGACACAAAATGTGAAGACTTGTCCATTAAGGAGAAGTTGGAACGCCTGTGTAAGTCAAAATTAATCCTCCTTCTATCAATGCTCCTTCTACAAAGCTGTATTTGCATAATGAATTTAAATAGAAATTTAGAAATATTTTTCCTCGATTCTTTTAAATCCATACTCAAATCCATGATTTAAATACAGCCTGAGAGTTTTAGAGATAAAAATTTAGAGACAAAATTAGGTTTTAGGGATGAAATATTTTGGTTACTAAAAGTGTCTTTGTTGTATTTTTAATTACGAAATTAGACATTTAGTAATGAATTACTATTCTTTTGGGACTATAATTTTTATCTTAGAAAATAAATATTTTTGCCACTAAATTATTTTGTTCCTAAAAAATAGTAACATTTTCAAAATTTTGTCGTTAAAAGTTATTTTTTATTTTTCAAAACGATCTATTAGCGACGACCCTCGTGATGACCTAAATTGATCCCAAAATGTTTTTTGCATCAAAATTTTTATTTATGAACCTAAAGCATATGTTATAGTGTGATGTGTATTACAAGTCATTTTTGGTTGAACCTAATTGTAGGCTCTTCATATTTTTTGCTAGGTAAAACAACTACTGTGAAGACAAGATACACAGTGATGTCCAAGGAGATCTTAAACAAGTACCCAGAACTGGCAACAGAAGGCTCACCAACCATCCAACAAAGGCTTGAAATAGCCAACCCTGCTGTCCTAGAAATGGCCATGGAAGCAAGCCTTGCTTGCATCAAGGAGTGGGGAAGACCAGCACAAGATATCACCCACATTGTTTATGTTTCTTCAAGCGAAATCCGATTACCAGGTAGGCCTGTCAACGAATTGGATTCTGATCCGATCCAGTAGAATCTTTGGTAGAATACAATCTAATACGATTAGACATTGTAACATGCCATGCTTAAATTTATTTTTTATTTTTTATTTTTATCAGCAAAAGGAAAATTTTATTGATGAAAAAAGTAAAATACAAGCAAAACTCACATCAATAAAGAGAAGTGCATCAAGTATCATAGTTAAACTGAACAATCTCAACGTACCATTCTTAAATGCCAAACACAACTATAATAAAACAAAGGCTAACGATATACAAACAAAAAAAATTATTCAGAATTCACATATAATCTAATATAGCTTTTATGATCGTTTCATTTCAAATTGAAAATTTGCTATTTTTATATAGAATTTGTTATTAGAATGATATGATAATAATATTTTGTAATTAAATGTCATTTAAATAGATATTTTATTTTAAAATGATAAGTCTCATTGCACCCACCACATTCTATATATATAAATTTTATGTGCATATTGCTATATGAAACCAAAAATCTATTGTGACTTATAATTTGAAAAATGTCACTGTTTCATTCTTTTGATTGAATTGTTTGTATGAAAATTTTGTTTGTTAATCAAAAAATAATTATACATAATCTCATTTCATACCTAAATACAAGTCAATAGACTTATATTAATAAATACACATGTAATTCACTTAGTTGTGTCTAGAAATGAAATAGGAGATGAAAAAAAGAGACAAAAATAAATTGATTTTTTCAAAACAAAATGAAGCAACTCAACGCTAACCATTGGAAATTGATATCCATTTCGCATTTGTACTCGCATTAAAAACACAAAAATAATAATAAAATCATGGCACATGGTATTATCCATGTGTTTCAACTGTATGCATTGAAAAAAAATATTATTCAATAGAGCTTCCTCAAACATTCTGTTTGGTTTTTTTGAATTTTCAATTCGAATTGTTTTATTTTTAGTGAACTTACGTTTAATCTACTTAATTTAAAAAATTTAAAAATTATAAAATTTATAAAAAAAAAATTTTAAATTTTCACTAAATACAAAAAATATAAAAAATAATATATTTTTATTATTTGTATTATTAAATTATTTTAAAAAATTATAAAATAATTTCTTTTAAATATATCTAAATTAAGTGAATATATAAAAAAAATTAATTATATATTAAAAAATTCACTAAGAACAAAAAAAAAAATGCAAATTGCAAATTCAAAAACAATTTTGAATACTCAAATACCAAACATTTTGCAACTGTCATCTCACAATCTTCCTGTGCATGAACCCTTCCAGGTGGTGACCTCTACCTCGCCACCCAACTCGGCCTGAGAACTGACGTAAGGCCGCATAATGCTCTACTTCTTAGGCTGTTACGGCGGTGTCACTGGCCTCCGTGTCGCCAAAGACACCGCCGAAAACAACCAGGAAGCAGAGTCCTCATAACAACCTCGGAAACCACAATCCTCGGTTTCCGACCCCCCAACAAGGCCCGCCCCTACGATCTGTCGGCGCCCCCTTTCGGCGACGGAGCCGCCGCCGCAATCGTCGGCGCCAACCCATTCCTCGGCACAGAATCCCCTTCATGGAGCTAAACTACGCAGTTCAGCAGTTCTTGCCGGGGACCCACAATGTGATCGACGGTCGGCTTTCGGAGGAGGGCATAAACTTCAAGCTAGGGAGAGAACTTCCTCAGAAGATTGAAGACAACATTGAAGAATTCTGCAAAAAGATCGTAGTGGAAAAAGGTGGTTTGGGTTTGAGTGATTTTAATGAGTTGTTTTGGCGGTTCACCCGGGTGGACCGCTATACTGAACCGGTTAGAGAGTACTTTGAAGTTGAGGAGTGAGAAGCTAGAGTGTAGTAGGAGGGCATTGATGGATTTTGGGAATGTTAGTAGTAATACTATATTTTATGTTATGGAGTATGTAAGAGAGGAGTTGAGGAAAAAAGAGGGTGAAGAAGAGTGGGGACTTGCTTTGGCTTTTGGACCAGGGATTACTTTTGAAGGGATACTCATTCGTAGCCTTTGATGAGTGGGTGAGTTGAGAGACTTATGTTTGTTTGATTTATAAGTCTTTATTAGTTTTCATGGACTGACTTTTGTTTTTAGGAAGTAATTTGCATTTCAAGTTTGTGATGAATTGGATTCAAGGGTTTATGATATGGAAAAAAGCAAAATGAGAAATGAAATTTATAAAGAATTTTTATATAAAATAATGTGCTGAATACTAGTGTTTTATTTTTCTTCATTCGGTCATACGTAGTGAAAGTAGTGTATTATACATTTTGATTTAAAAATATATATTATAATTTTATTTTTGAATAATAAATTATTATAAATTTATTATAAAATTACATAACATTTATCATAAAAAATATGTAATATGTAAAAAAAAATTAACAAAGAACATGTAGTATACACCCAAAGGGATTCGTATGAAAAACTCCATTCTTAGGCCTCGTTTGGGAACTAGCTTATTTAGTTAAAAAGTTATTAAAAAAGTCAAAAAGCAACAATCATACCAAAAAGTCAAAGATTCTTTTTTCTCTCTACTTTTTGCACATCTTTTCGTAAAAGTCAAAAAGTCATCCCAAACATACTAATTTTTTTTTAACTCATATTTTAACAAATAGCCAAAAAATTACTAAATTAGTGTTCCCAAAGAGGCTTAGTATCATGCATGTGATGACTTAAACATTACTATTGCAAAAGAAGCAAAAAATGCGGCATTGTTTTGGTTTGTTTTTTGAAGAAAAAAAAAATTAAAATAGAAATTAATTTGATAAAAATAAATATTAAAAAGATATTTTTTACTTTTAATAATTATTTTTGACTTCTCAAAAGATAAAATAATGTAAAAATGATAATTATTTTTTATTTTTTTATTTCTTTCACTAAAGTAAATTTTAATTTTTTAGAAAAAAATTGTGAAACAAGTTTATCAAAACCAAATCACCCTCCAATGACGTGGCTAAGAGTTTCATGAAGATACACTTACACTCTTCTCTCTTTCCTCTCTCAAATTTATTTTTTTATCAACATCATTGGAGTAAAATTGAAGGAACTCAACTAAGAGATGTAGCGAGATTATGAAAAAAAATAATTTGAGTGATTTTTTCTTTAAAAAAAATTAAGTTGAAAAGAAAAAAAAAGAAAAATTGAGTAAGTTATTGTCAAAACAACAGGGTTGTCTAATTCAAGAGGATGGTTTAGGCTTCGTTTGAGAAGTTAAAGGTTGGGTTTTTTTGGTTAAAATAATCAAAAAAAATAAAACATTACATCTAATTTATAATCATTATATTTTTTCTCTCACAAAATGTTAAAAATCAAAAATCCTTTCTAAACGAGATTTTTTAATCACAAATTAAAATAATCAAAAAAAAATTAAAAATCAAAAAGTGAATCCACTTTTCAAGCCAACCTTTACACTGTGTTTAGTTAGAAGATTTAGGAAGGGATTTAGAAAGAGAAAAGAAAAAGATTTATAAAACTAGATGAAATAAATGTATATTTTATTTACATTTTACATACCTTTTTCATTTTTCTTTTCAAATTCTTTCTCAAATTTCCTAACCAAACTCAGCTTTAGTGGATGCATGGGTTCAGGTGCTATCAGTTTTTTGTTCGGCTCTTATATAGAGATACTTGAGTGGATCTTGGCATAAGTCACAGTGTACGTAAACGAATTGGACACCCGATTAAAGAAAAAAACAACAAAACAAAAACGACGTCGTTCAGCAATTCTCACTCGGTCGCTTGGCGGTTAAATCTACCGGAAAATGGTCCTCTTAAAAGCCTAGACAATACTATTTAAAGCGTTATCAAACTTTCTCTCTCATTTTTTTCTCGGGAAAATCTCTGGTATTTCTATTCAGGTTAGTGGTTTAATCCCTGTATTTAGCATTCTGTGATTTTTTCCTTCGTACTATCTGCTGAATTTGTCAATTTCATGTCTACAAATTAGGGCTTTTTTTTTCTTTTCTTCTTTTTCCTTTCAATATGATCTCGATTTTGGCGGCTGAGATTGTTGAATTGCATGTATTACGATGTGTTTAGATCTTTTTGAAATAAACAAGTCGATTTTCATTCGTGTTTTATTAAACAATGTGTGTATTTGGCCAGTCCTGTGTTGGTGGTTGGGTTTCTTTGCCTGTGTCCTTTGTAGTTGGGAAGTAAGAACATGGTTTGGTACTTTAAATGCATGAAAATGAATTTGTTCACACACTTTGGGAGAGTGTAATCAAAGCACAGAATCTGATTGGTCTGAAACTGTGGGCACTACATCTAAAAAATTTGTGCTTTAAAATAGGGTTTGTAATAAGTTTTGAATTACTCAATAAAGATTAATAACATACTATTTAAAATTTACTATTCTATAATTTTGATAATGTGTAAATTTATCAAGATATATTGAATCAATAATGCTATAATAATCATATTATGTGTCATATTTTGGGAGTTGGGGTTTTGTTATGCCTTTGAGGCACATTAGGGGGTGCTATCGACTTCATTGAGGTTCACACCACACACATTTTTATGATCTCATGAATTGTTCATATCGTGAAATTCGTTGAATAGATAATTCAAGTAGATTGTATATCAATAATCACAAGATCGAATTATATTTTTCTTTATAAAAATTAAATGGCAAATGTGATTTTAATTATAAGTCATCTATTCTATTGTCTACTAATATTAATCAAGTTGATTTTTTACCTAAATGATTTGTAACACTAAAATTTATAGTAGCGCAGATAAAAATTAAAAGCCAAATTTGAGTGAATGTTTTTATCAGCCCACTTAAAAATTTACACTGAAGATTACATTATGGGAGACTATTGTAAGCCAACTAGTCTTGTTTTTTACTTACCTTCTATCTATGTGGGACTGGTATGTTATGTAGGGGATCAATTCTTTTGCAGGGCCAAACATATGCAAACAACACATCATATAGATACATGCCTATGGAGTTCTAAACCTTTTGCAGGGGCCATCAAGGATGTATTATTTTGGGGCTGTGATTTTGAACTATGTGGAAATTTTGTCTAAATCGCCCATTTCTTCTAAATATGGGCAGCCCAACTGTCTCTCTCCTTTTTTGGGCAGAGTCTCTGTTCCTTGACCATGTAAAATGTTCAACCTAGTTTTTGGCCAAACCTCTCTACCATTATGATGTCCAATTTTTCCAATCCCCACTCCAACTAAAAATCCCTTAAAAAATTTATCTTCGGGTATTGTTATTTATAGGCACTTTAAATACCCAATTTAATTTGGTTTTGTACACTCAGAATACAACAAACTTGTTAGGTAGGGTCGAATGGACAATTCAAATTGGGCGGATAAGGTTCTTAGATGATATTGAATACTACATCCTTTGTATTGTGCATTTTACATCTTATGTTGCAAATTTCAGGTCAATTTTATTGTTATGAAAACAAATAACTGAAAAATGACCTTTTAATGTATAAGCCTTACACTCTTTGTAGTATGGCCTTTATGTGCATATTGTATTCTGCCTTGTTAAGTTATATGGTTATGAAAATGTTACTTCTGCTTTCATTGGTTTCTTTATCTTGACTTCTGATCCTTAGATTCAGGTCATTCTTACTTTATTTATCTTCTTCATCTATTTAACTTTTGTTTCTAGTACTTGTCATTTGTGTTAGAAAATCTTACATATTCTATTTTTACCTGTGTTTGATAGCAATTCGCTCCAATTATGGATGCTGGAGACAAGAAGGATGAAGAATCAAGCCCATTGTTGGTAAAATTTTCTTAAATACTGATAAAAATATATGCTTATGAAAAGAAAGGAATATTTCTTTTTACAATTTGATTAGGACTTAGGAGGCAAGTACATGTTATTAGGTGTTGCATGTGCAAACATGATGAAGAAGCAGCCATTTACTTATCCATTGAGAGGTGGTGCATGAGCTGTGGTCTTTGATTCTTTTCTTGTTTGGAGTTGCTTGGGTTTTCCCGAGGGTGGAGGAGCTCTTCTGCCAATGGAGAAGGACTTCTATGGGGAGGAGGAGGAGGAAGACTTGGTGCTTGGCCCCAGTGGAAATTATATGATTGGTTTGGGATGAGCTGAATAGAAGAACTTTCGTTGAAGAAAAAAGAGCCTCTTTTGAAAATCAAGTGTTTTATTTTTTGTTTTTTGTTTTGTATAGTTGATTTTCGGGGACGATCATTCTGTCCTTGAACCAATTTTTGGATCTTGTGGAGACCTTGAAATAGGTTTTCGATGTATAGTTGATACAGTTCTTCTTTTGCATACTGGTTGGGCACCCCATTGGATCCTTTTTTTTGATAAGATTTACTCATACTTAAAAAAAATGGCATGGTATATGGCACAGTGCATGGAACAACTTAAAATGTGCAGATAACTATTCAATCCTCTTGCATCTTACTGCTATGCTTCTGGCACATCACAGATGCATCAAGATCGACTGACTTTCTGGACCTCTTTGCTCGGAACTCCTCTTAAGCACTTCCCGTTATTCTGGGCTATAAACTAGGCTAGAGGCCTTGAATTTTGGGGGAATTCACATATTGAAGAGGAATGCTAGGCTTAATAAAGGATTGGAAGTAGGATTTAGAACTGAAAGACCCAATACTCCTGAAAGAGATTAATATTTGCCATCCTTATGGAAGGAGATGTACAAGAATCATTTGATGCATAGATAAGAGTTGGACAAAAATGAAGTAGTTCAGGATTATAAATCAATGGGAGTCCTGAATAATTTGAAGTTCCCCCGAGTCCAGACAAAGCATTGGAACCATAGCAAATCTATTCTTTTTCTTTCCTTAGCTTTCTTTTTCTTTTTTTCTTTTTTTTTTTTTTTTTTTTGTTTGATAACCCAAGGCACGACCCCTCTCTAATTAGATTAGACATCTATGGGATCCCCACCTAGTTAGATTAGATACCCAAACCTGGGGCACTGAGATGCACCACTCCTTAGCTCTGGGCAAAAGCAAAATTATTGGCTTCACCAAGAGTTGAACCAGAGACTTGGAGGTTACAGTCCCCAAGTATTACCAACTCAACTTTACCCTTGGGTGCAACCAATAGCAAATTTTGATGACAATATCTGTACAGACAATTTGTCTTTCTGAAAACTTGAGGATCGTTTGGGTATTTTTTGAAACTGGCACAACAACTCGTCTTTTGCAGAAATATAACCTGAAATGCATTTGTTATAACAAGTCTCAAGATAAAGTTATTACCAATTGGCAATTGCAATTGACTCAGGATCTAAAAAGTCCCCATGTCTTACAGTTGCATATAGTTCTGACTTTTCATGAATTCTTGCAGAGTCTTCGGAACAATTAATTTATTTTCTGTGAATATAATGCATTTTGTTGGTTTAGGAATACTGTTTTTACCCTGTAAAAAATTCTGTTAAGTTCTGTTAGCATTCCAATGTTGTTTTAAACAGTGGCTCTTTTGTCAGGCAAACAATGAGAGCTTGAGAAATGAGAGGGTTATGCCACAGCTATTTACCTCGGTGCCAGCTCTGAATGAAGCTGCTTCTTATCTTGTAGAGACAACTTCTTATATAACCCGCTGTTTCCCTGATTTTTCTGGTGATCCTCTCTCTCTCTCTCTCTCTCCCCCTTGAGTGTGTTTTTTTGGGTCTTATTGAGATCAATAAAGTATGATTAATTTCCTGGAAAATGTTCTGAGCTTTGCATGCAGAGTGGAATTTTTTAACTCTAGCATGGCACATCTTAAAATATTTTGCTTTTGGGTAAATTATGTGGAGTTACTGTCAAGAGATTTATGCTTAAAAAAAATGGAAATGAATAATGTTCTTTATTTGCTTTTTTGCTTTTATTTTCTTGGAGATTTGTTCTATCTGTTAAAAAATGAGGAAAATGAACATAAACCATGAGTAATTTCTGCTTCGGAAGTTCAGTGGTTTAGTGTCTCTTGCTGACCTAAAGAATCACACGAAAAATGTTATCTGTTTTTTGGATAGAAAAACTCCAGTCTTCATTTAAGTGAGTGTCTGTCAAGCATTTGCTTCTTCAAAATTTTATTTTCCTATAATCATTCGCCCAGAGTTCTCATTTTTTCACAGTTTTTGAGTTTCAAAGCACAGACTACGATGATTCCGATTTGACCAATCAATTATTACTGATCTTTCTATGTTCAAGCTTTTCGAGGTGACTATGTACCTTGCTCACTAAGAAAATTTGAATATGTAACCAGGCTAGTTAAATATTTTTGGTTGGAAGTCAATATTGCAACATATTAGCTTTTTTTTATTTCATTTTTTCTGTTTGTTTACCCGTTCGCAACGTTTATGTTTGCATTTTCCCATTTGTTACAACAATTTTGAAAATGGAAACAAAAACTTTTGGTGTCTATTCTCATTTCCAAAAAAAAAAAAAAAAAGAAGGGAAACAATTTTTAAAATTTTCTAAATTCTACCCAAAAAAAAAGAAGTTTTTTCTCTTGTGTAAACAAATTTTCATTCCCTCCTCCACCTCGCCACCGCCGGGAACCCCTCTAACAGCCTCCAGAGAGTCCCCACCACCTCCAGCTGGCCATCACCTCGTGCCAGCAACCCCTTCAGCCACCCCCCTCACTTGTTTTCGAAACTATTTTTGAAATTGTGTACCAAACATGTTTTTATTTATTTTTTTATTTAGGAAAAATAGACATAAACATGTTTTAAAAAAAAAAAATACACTGTAAATGTTACCTAACACCTCCTAGTTTTGTTTTGGTTTTGTGTGTTTTTGTTTCTTCTATTTACCTTTTTTCCCTGCATTATTTGGATATTGATCTCATTATTCTTACTGTTGTGGCAACAGAGACTTCAGCTAGGGAATCATGTGGACAGGAAATGGTTACAATTGCATCTCAAGAAACCAGAGAATCTCTGGCTAGTAGTCACATGCCTTCAAGTAGAAGCCTTTCTGCAATTTCTGGATCATCTAATACAACTGATGCTCCACATATACCTGACGGAACTTCAAGGAGGTCGGAAGGAGATTCGTCTCAAAATGCTAATGTGGTTGTCCAATCAACTCAAACCAACCAAAATGGCATTTCCATTTTCCAGGGGTACTGATTCTTTATATGATGTGGATATCCTACATGACTAGTAAGATGAAATATTAGCCTGATGACGTAAATGCCAAAGCTAAAAGGGCCCAGTGAGCTTTATACCAAGATGTTAAATTAAGAGAAAAAATTGGAATCCTTTTTAAGATATGTGTTTTTGACTATTATTAATGACTAAACTATACATGTCCACACTGACTACAATGTATTATTGTGTAAGCATTTATGATACACTTCCAGAAGGCCATTTGGTGGTGCATTGGCTTTTAATGAAGTGCTTTTGAGCTTAGTAGAGAAGAGTCTACCGTAAAGAGGTTTGGTAATATTTGGTTACTGCACTTGAGAAGAGCTTTTCACATCTTCTTCTATCAAAGCACCTTACACTTGAAAAGTGCTTTTTGGAAACAGACTTCCAACCATCGAAGTGCTTTAAGGATGTGGCCAAACATATCCCAAAGCACTTCTAAATTAAATACATTGTAGCACCAAACGAGTCTAAATAAGGCTAATAACAAATTAACATGATAACCATCTGTTCAGTCTTTGCTTTTGCTATTGCTTCACTAAAGGTAGATGTGTATTGTTTTTTCCTCTCCATCATTTTCTCTATCTAGGTCCTGTTTACGATACACTGAGCTCACTTTCTTTTTTCTTCTCTTTCTTGGAGACATTAATGGATTTTCTTAGGCCTTCATGTTTGCGCCATTCACCTTATGCATTACAAGTTGTCATTGCTAAAGCTGAACAACCCTTGAGCCCCTGATTTAAAGTATCTTAAGCAAATATAGAATGTTATTTCTTATGTTGTGCATGATTGAGAGAGGCTAAGCAAGTAGAGTTGTTGACATTTAATTTATGGTGATTTGATTTATTGGTGAAGGGAATGACACTAGGTCCTTTATAGTACAAAATGTTTGAAGTGAAATCAAGTTGCTTGTGGGTTCAGTTGTCAATTGGTTTCGAGGGAAGGGATTCGGGAAGCTACAGTCTTTTCATAGGCGGAGTTCTTTGAATTTACAATTGTATATCCATTATTTAATGCATTAGCTAGATAATGAGACATAATGTGATATTAATATCAACATCTTGAAGGCTCATCCATGTTCTGTTTTTGTTAAAGGCTATTTCTCAGATGATTTATCTCAAGGTTTTCGATGATTCATTATGCATTGTTTTGTAACATATTTTTTAAAATACAGGTTTTGAGCTAAGTTGTGGGAAAACCTTTGCACGTTTATGTGAATTAGTTTTTGGGAAAATCTGATCAGTACTGGGATTTTACTCTCCTTTCTCAGAGCTGAAACATACAGTTGACTTATATTTCTAGGATTAACGAATGCTCTTGGCAAAAGATGGAGGATAATTGAAAGTATTTTGAAAATTTTAGAAATGTGAGCCTAAGTTGCTAATAAAGTAGATTCACTTCAAGTTCTGTGAGAATATATGATGAGTTTGTCTCCAATGCTTTTTAGGACGCAATGTGATGATCTCATTCTATCAGATGCTCAAGTTGTGGCCCTTTTGGTCATAAACATAATAACCTTTGCTCTCTGTTTATCAATTAACCTCAGTGATGTTTAATTTCAGCCTCATTGAACGGGTACGGAAGACGGTTCAGGGGTCAACTAACGACATAGGATGGCTGCAACGTGCTCCAGAAATGCCTCCAGTTGAAGACGGAACTGAAAGGTTTATGGAAATTATGGATGATATCAGGTGCAATGAGTTGTTTGCCATTTCTATAGGCCTACATTTTCCTAGCTTGATTATACAGTTATTGATTGAGTTGCTTCTCCCTGTATCAGGCATGGCCTACACAAGTTGCCAAATTCTATGGTTTACTTGTTGGTACCAGGTAGCAAATATTTTCCTTCCCTAAATAGTATCAAATCTTTTTTTCTTTCTTTACCTTCTGTTATATGTGGAACGCTCGGACGTATGTGGAAGATCATCTCTGATGTGTTCCTGTAGTGGGGTGTTCATGGGTTGGTATGCTTCTAATATTTGGGTTGGGGAGTTTCTTTCTTCTTGCTTTTTTGGTACATCAGAGGCTTTAGTCTAGGGGAGGGGGAGTCTTGCCTGTGGCAAGACTTGTACACTTAATCTCTGAGTGAGGTACAGGGATTTTGGCCAACTGGGGTAGACCCAGTTGGTTGGATTGGGGTGTTTCAAGCCAAATGACTTATTTGGGTTGGACTGCTTCTAATCTAGTGTCTTTTTTGTTATTTTGGTATTCTTCCAATCCAACTTCAGAAAAATATGATAGATTGCAAGTTTGGATTATCAGCAGATCATCTTTTTCATGGGATGGTATGCATTAGGCTGGTAAACGTGTTGACTCCAACACCGCTAAGAGTCACATGTCATGATAAATTAGATAATTAGACCAATAACCTTGATCTAACTTTTCCCAGGAGAACTAAATTGTGGGAGGCTGGGGGCAGCTTTTCATATTTTAGTTTCTGTATCAATTTCCTGCCTGGATTAAATCAATATTTTGATATTTTATGGAGCAGTTTTGAATTTTCCAGTAAGGTATGGGGATCTTTTGGGAAATGGCTAAATTAATCAAAATATGTATTGGAAATACGGTTTTTACATACTGGACCTTTGCACTGTTGGTTTGTTCTTTCACATTAATAATAAAATTCCAAGAAGGAAGTTCTTCAACTGTCTTGATCAGAATTTAATTCTTTTATATGGTTCAGACTTGATGCAACTTGTATTGAATTTATTGTAAGATTTCTGAAGAATTTGTATATTCAATTGTGTTTGTAATACAAGAGTACATCACTTTATATAACAATCTAACCTAGGACTGAAAAGGAAACAAGCATATTGAACCTAATATTCTTACATTTATATCCTCAGTAGTTTGTGTTCATCTTAATCTACAGGTCTTTTCAGCAACCATGGGCCACTTTATTTTGTCAATACAAAAACATATTTCTCAAAGATGGGTCTGGCCTGTCATATCGCCAAGATTCACAGCGAGGTATCTTTGATTATTCCAACTTGTGTAACCAATTACTCATTATGTTCTGTACTAAGTATAAGCTATTCAGGCTTCTGTTGAGAAAAATGCCAGAGAGATAAAAGATTACATTGAAGAGATCTATTGGGGTTCCAGGAAACGAGTCTTGCTTCTTGGACATAGCAAAGGGGAGTAGATGCTGCAGCTGCTTTATCCATGCATTGGCCTGATTTGAAAGATAAGGTTGCTGGATTAGCATTGGCACAGAGTCCATATGGTGGTAGCCCAATAGCTTCAGATATATTGAGAGAAGGACAACTTGGGGATTATGTTAATGTACGGAAACTCATGGAGATTCTAATCTGTAAAGTAATTAAGGTATATATCCCTTGGTTTGACTTTGTGCTCTATTTTCTTCTTACTAAATTGATTTTGGATATTAATTTTCTAGTTGTGATTTTAGTATTTTTTTCCCCCATTCTAATATTATATCTTGTATTTGATCTATACTCTGTATTGTCTCTAGAAATCATTGTGGACACGAGTTCTCATTAGCGTCATTCTCTGCAATCCTTGCAGTGTCTGAACAAACACAAACACACAGTGCACCATAAACCTTTTTTAAAGTGTGTGTTGTACTTCTAGTGTGAGTAAAATGATATTGGGTATTTTAGGAAACCACTATGTGAATTGCCAATGGGTATTTTTTCTTTTTGGACACATCGGAAGGAAAAGAGGAGGTAAGGGCTAAGCCCTCTCCCTTGCTACACCTACAAACTACAATATCAGCAACCAAAAGGCCGCGTATCTTGGCCGGAGGATCATTCACCATGAGCAGTTCTTCCGGCTGCTCTGCACCCAGTTTTGCCATTGCATCTGCACATACATTTCCTTCACACATGACCTGTCAAACCTCACAATCGCATCCTCTTATGATGATCCTAGTGTCCTCCACCAGTCCCCGAAAAGGAAACTTATCACTCGGACCCTCCACCAAAAGTTGGACTACTTGCTGTGCATCCATCTCGATGATTGATTACTTTAGTGAAGCCTTGTTGAAGGAGAATAGTGAGACCCTTGTAAACAGCCCACCATTCAGCTTCCAGACTCATGTAAGCCTCCAATCTTCCATAGTAGCCACTGATCCATGCTCCTCTTTTGTCTCGGAACAGCCCTCCAAATCCACCTGCTCCCGATTGTGCCCTTGTACATCCATCTGAATTGAGTTTTATGGAACCTGCATGAGGGGGAAACCATTTAATCAGTACAAATGAAGGCTTGGGGGTGGTAATGGATCTACTAAATGCTTGGTGGACTTCCAAAGAAAATTCAAGAATGAACTTGACACTCTCAAAAGTGTTACAAACTTTGTTTTCGAAAATCCTGTTGTTTCTATTATTCCAAATACTCCAAAGAGTAGTAGCAAACACAGTGCCCCAAGAGATGTTACCATTAAAATGGTTTTTGTTCTTAGTGTTAGATTTTATCCAGTCCACCAGAGGCACATTTAGCGTATCCAAGTACCACCGTCTATTAAAAATAGAAGACCACAGATTTTCAGCATTAGGAAAAAAACGAAGCACATGATCGACATCTTCCAACTCCCCACAACACAAGCAGTTAGTATCACTGGTTAGGCCTCTGTTTATACGCATGGAATTAGTCAAGAGTTTTCCATGTAACACCACCCAAAGAAAGCCTTTCAGTTTTTGAGGGTGTTAAGTGTTAGGGGTATTTTGGTCTTTGTGTCTTATTCTTATTAGTATAAATAGTTGTGTGTTAAGGGGGAAACCCTACGTTTTTGAATAATATACAGCAGCTGGTTCTCTCTCTCTCTCTCTCTCTCTCTCTTACAGTTCTTCTTCTCCTTCTCCTTCTCCTTCTCCTTCTCCTTCTCCTTCTCATCCATCCATTCAACATGGTATCAGAGCAATATCTTCCTCCTTGAAGATTGTTCTTTCCTTCTCTCGTTCTTGTATCTGGTACGTCTCAAAAAAAAAAAAAAATTCCCAGTATGCTCGAAAATTGATGGCCTTTCATCCTATAATCTCCTTTTTTTTTTGGTTATTATTGATTGAGTTTTCCAATTTTTTTGATTTTTCGTCAAAAATGGGTGATTTTTTGAAAGTCACTAGTGCACCCTTTTTTGCTTGATTTTTTCCCTCTCCCTCACATCCTAGGGAGCCGACTGGGTCTTTATTGGGCTGTGCTGTCCTTGTTTTGCTATTTTTTTTTGCTCTCCCTTGGTTTTTTCCTGGTTTTTGGATGCTCTGCTTCAGTGTTTGTTCTCCTATGTGATCTGATTACATTATTCTGGGGTTATTTTTACACTGGTTTCGCCTTAGAAGGTGCTTTGCTGTGCTGGTTAGGTTTTGTCAGGACTTGTTTGATATACTATTTGTGTTTCTGCCCCATCTTTCTCTTATCTCATGGCTGAGTGCGAGGGTCAGTACTCTAAGGGCAAGGAGGAGAGTGGACTGAGTCGTGGTATGACTCTAGGTGATAGTCCTTCTCTCCAGATTAGTCCGGTCAAGCTTAATGGCACCAATTACTTGATTTGGTCCCGCTCCTACAGCCTTGCCATTGCCGTCCGGCATTTGACTGGCTATATTACTGGTAGTACCATGCAACCTACTGAGGATGGTGCTTTATCTGCTCAATGGATTTCGGAGAATGCTTTAGTGATGACCTGGCTGATCAATTCCATGGAACCTACCATTAGTAGGACTTTTCTCTTGATGGATACCGCTCACAAGATTTGGATAGCGACATCTCAGATGTATTCTCAACAGGGTAATGATGCACAGGCTTATGAATTGCGAAAAAAGATTAGGGACTTGGATCAGAAGGATTGCTTTCTGGCAGTCTACTATGCTGAGTTGAGTGGTTTATGGCAGGAGCTAGATTTCTACCAGAGTTTCCAACCCGTTTGCTCCACGGATGCCACTATGTTTCAGCAGGCTGTGGAGAAGGAGCGGGTGTTGATATTTCTTGCTGGCTTGAATTTGGAGTATGATCAGATCCGGGTTCAGGTATTGGGTCGCTCTTCGTTCCCACATTGCGTGAGGCTTATGCCCTGGTTCAACAGGAGGAGAGTCGTCGTAGTGCTATGGTGCATGCCCCGTTCAGGATCGGTCAGCGATGGTTGTCGGCCCCAAGTCCCGTGATACTCCACCTTGTCTGCCTCAGGTGGTGGTAAGGGTCCATTGGTTGATCGGACCGGTTGAAGTGTGATTATTGGGAAAGATAGACATGATAAAGAACACTGTTGGAAGTTGCATAGTCGGCCTACTCGAGACCGTGGTCGTGGTGGTACTGTTCGTTCTCAAGCCCATGTGTCTGAGATTGCTACTAGTGCCTCGGATGATGCTGGTTCTATTTCCCAGGATGAGCTTCACACTCTCAGACGTTTGATGGCTCGACTTGATTCTTCTTCTACCTTAGCTCCTTCCTCTTCTGCCCCTTCCAACTTTGCCTACACAGGTATTTTTGCCAGTGCACTTAGTGCCTCTTCATCTCCTTGGATCATTGATTCCGGTGCTACCGATCACATGACGGGTACTTCTAGTTTTTTTCATTCTTATTCACCTAGTTTTGGGCGAGATAAAGTTAGAGTGGCTGATAGCACTTTATCTTCTATCTCTAGCAAGGGTTTTGTTCATTGCACCTCTTTACTTTCGCTTTCCTCTGTTCTTCATGTTCCTAATTTTTCCACTAACTTACTTTATGTTAGTAGCCTTACTACTGCTCTCAATTGCTCTGTAACCTTTTTTCCGACTCATTGTGTCTTTCAGAAACTGGCTACGGGGAAAATAATTGGCAGTGGTAGCGCACACAATGGATTGTACTTTTTGGATGCCGCTTCTGCATCAACTTTGTCCTCTCGGGCTCCTCAATGCACTTCTGGCTCCTCCCTTCACCTTCTTTATCAATGGCATCGCCGTTTGGGGCATCCTTCCTTTAGTATTTTAGAGAAACTTTTTCTTTCTTTAGTTCGAGATTGTCCTAGGAATAACTTTGTTTGTGATGCTTGTGAGCTTGCTAAGCATAAACGTACTTGTTATCCCCATTAATAAAAGAAGTACTTTTCCTTTTATGCTTATTCATAGCGATGTGTGGGGTCCTTCCCCTATGGTTTCTACCTCCGGTTATCGGTGGTTTGTCACGTTTATTGATTGTTATTCCCGTGTGACTTGGTTTATTTACTTCGCACTAAAAATGAGGTTTTTTCGTGCTTCAAAAAATTTCATAAAATGGTTTCCAATCTCTTCAATGCTACTATCAAAATTCTTAGGAGTGATAATGGAACTGAATATATTGATGGAGCTTTCAGGGCATATCTCGAGGAGCATGGCATTCTTTATCAGACTAGTTGTGTTGGCACTCCTGAACAGAATGGAGTTGACGAACGCAAGAATGGCCACCTCCTTGAGGTTGCTCGCTCACTCTTGTTTACCATAAACGTTCCTAAGTCTTTTTGGGGGGATGCTGTTCTTACCACGGCTTACCTTATTAACCGTATGCCCTCTAGTGTCCTCCACTTCCAAATTCCTCTTGAGCTCCTCCCTGTCACTTATCCCACTTCTTTCCTTCTTCCTCAGGTTTTTGGTAGTGTTTGTTTTGTTCATCTTCAACCTCGTACTCGTGGGAAGCTTGATCCTAAGGCTGTCTGGTGTGTCTTTCTTGGTTATTCTGCTACTCAGAAGGGTTACAAATGCTATGACCCTCAGACTCATAAGCTGTATGTTAGTATGGATGTCACCTTCCGTGAATCTGAGTCCTTTTTTCCTTGTCATCCGCTATCTCCTCGGGGGGAGAGTGGTATAGATGAGATTGCGGATAAGACGGAGACGGCATATCAACATGAGTTGTCTTTTTTCCTTCTTAATTAGCGGGCTATTATTTGTGGTGAGGGGGAGCCTACGAGTTCTATTGATGAGACTGATATTGGTGGTCGTTTGGACAGAGTTGATCTTAAGACGTATTCACGGCGTCAGAAAGAGCGGGCTTCTCTTGTGCCACCGAGTCAATCATCTCCTATGCCAATTCCACAACCAATTTTCACTGACTCTACAGGTAATGATCCTCAGTCCATTTTTTCACCTGTTGTTGATAATCCTGTTGTTGATGATCTGAGTCTTCCTATTGCTCTCAGAAAGGGGGTTAGAGCCAGTATTCAACACCCCATTTCTAAATTCGTGTCATATGATTCGTTGTCCTCTCCATATCGTGCTTTTGTTTCGTCTTTTTCTTCTGTGTATATTCCGCAGGATTGGAAAGAGGCCATCAATGATCCTAAGTGGAAGGTAGTTATGGTAGAAGAGATGCAAGCTTTGAGTAAAAATAACACATGGGACTTGGTGTCTTTACCTAATGGAAAAAAACTAGTCGGATGTAAGTGGGTGTTCACTATCAAGAACAATGCAGATGGGACGATTGAACGGTACAAAGCAAGACTAGTGGCCAAGGGATTTATCCAAACATATGGAATAGACTATCAAGAAACTTTTGCCCCGGTAACAAAGATGAATTCCATTCGAGCTATTCTGTCGTGTGCTACTAATTTGGGATGGCCTCTACAACAACTAGATGTAAAGAATGCTTTTCTTCATGGGGATTTGGAGGAGGAGGTATATATGGATGTACCTCCAAGATTCTCATCACAATCTATAGTTGGAAAGGATTGTAGATTGAAGAAGGCTTTATACGGTTTGAAACAATCTCCTAGAGCCTGGTTTGATAGATTCCTGAAGGCAATGCTGGGATTTGGGTATCAGCAAAGCAATGCCGATCACACCTTGTTTGTCAAACACAATGTACATAAGGTAACAGTGCTTATTGTATATGTGGATGACATAGTTGTGACAGGTAATGATGAGGAGGAGGTGACCCATCTCAAGATGTTGTTAGCCAAGGAGTTTGAGATAAAAGACCTTGGTCCATTGAGATACTTTCTTGGGATTGAAGTTGCTAGATCTGATAAAGGCATCTTCATTTCTCAAAGGAAGTACATTCTAGATCTTCTTGCGAAAACGGGCATGTTAGGCTGCAGACCAGTTGAATCACCGATTGAGACTAATCATCGTCTTTGTAGTGGGGTTGGTGAGCTTGTGGAAAAGGAAAGGTACCAAAGACTTGTGGGAAGACTGATATATCTATCTCATACTCGTCCAGATATTACTTATGCAGTTGGGATAATGAGTCAATTTATGCATGATCCTCGTGCAACTCATTTGGATGCCATCTATCGCATTTTGAGGTATCTTAAATCTGCTCCTGGAAAAGGAATTTTGTTCTCTAATCATGGTCACTTGAGGTTGAAAGCATTCACAGATGCAGATTGGGCAGGCTCTATAGATGACAGACGCTCTACCTCTGGTTACTGTGCTTTTGTAGGGGGAAATCTAGTCACATGGCGTAGCAAGAAGCAGACAGTAGTATCCAGATCTAGTGCTGAAGCTGAATACAGGGCTATGGCGCATGGGACATGTGAACTAATGTGGCTTCAATCTTTGTTGAGTGATATAGGGCTTGATTGCAGTGATCCCATGACTTTGTATTGTGACAACAAGGTTGCTATTAGTATTGCACACAATCCTGTTCAACATGACCGGACTAAGCATGTTGAGATTGACAGACATTTCATTAAGGAGAAGTTGAATAAGGGTGTGATATGTATGCCTTTTGTTAAGTCTGAAGATCAACTGGTGAATGTTTTTACTAAGGGTCTTAGTAGTAAAGTCTTTCACCCTATTTGTTGCAAGTTGGGCATGAGAGACATCTTTGTACCAACTTGAGGGGGAGTGTTAAGTGTTAGGGGTATTTTGGTCTTTGTGTCTTATTCTTATTAGTATAAATAGTCGTGTGTTAAGGGGGAAATCCTACGTTTTTGAATAATATACAGCAGCTGGTTCTCTCTCTCTCTCTCTCTCTCTCTCTCTCTCTCTCTCTCAGTTCTTCTTCTTCTTCTCCTTCTCCTTCTCCTTCTCCTTCTCATCCATCCATTCAACAGAGGGCGTTTAAGTTTCCACATCCATCTCCAATCTCTCTCTTGGTAGTTTTGAGAGACAATTAAGTTGTAGGCTGCAGCAGATGAGAAGCCACCATCCTGAGAGCCTTTCCAACATGGAATTGCCAATGGGTATTATTACTACACAATACACATTGACATTGATATGATATCTGGAAAGTGGTGAGTGGAAGTGTTGTAGAACACATGCATGCTCTCTATTGTTTTCTTTCTTGATTATTTATTTGTTCATTTGTTATTATTATTGGATTTTGAGCGGCGAGGGGTTTAGATGTCTCCCAGTACTAAGTTTCACACCCCAATTTTTAAAACATTATTTAATTCATAAAGCATTTGTTTGATAACTACCACATGTAAATTGGAAAGGTTTTGGAAAAGTCAAGCAATGCACCGTTTCAAAAGTTTTGTTAAAGAATGAAAGGAAATAAGAAGTTCCTGAAGTTGATAGTTGTAAAATACGTAAAATCCTTTCAGATGGGAAATGAGTCGAGCATTTTTATAAATAAAATATAATTCATTTAGAACATTCCAGCGGGATGAGTACCAATAGCCTATCCCATCATGCAAGCATTCATCACATCCAAGCATTCACCGTAAATAGGAATAAATTCATACTTAAGTGGCATATTACATTTTCCAAATAAACCAAATAAAAGATATTACAAGTCTCATCAACTATTCGATTAAAGTCTACTAATAAGTTAATATGTTCAACAAAGAATGTCAAGTTAACATAATAAAAATGCCCAACAAAGGGTTAAGATGCTTAATCCTCCAAAATGGGCACAACATAGCTCCTCGGCTTTGCTGATCTCTGCCTGCATTTAAGATGGTAAATATAAAAGTGTGAGCCCAAAACAACTGGCTCAATAGGCAATATCTACAATTCACATATACATCAAAGTGATGTGTGCAAGTGAGCATTGGTTACATAAAGACTATACCAATAATTCCGTAGTATACTAGCATAAGAATAAACCTTACCATCAAAACTCAAATAGTATTCTAGAGTAAGTGGCCTCTCTGAGTAAAACCTACCATCAAACTCAAATAGGGACAAAACTAATCCCACAACCTACCGTCAAATGATGCAATAAAACTTAAAAATGACATCAACTAGCAATAATACAACTAACAACTTAAATAAATAATCAGAGTTGTTACAGATTTGCTCATACAGAAACTATATGCATTTCTGCAATGGGTTGTTTACTTGTGTAACTTCACAAGCATGTGCAAGTCTCGCTTAGAAGACTGGTGATTGTAGTGAGGAAGATGGATGAAAATTTAAATTGCCTTCGGACATATCTAAAGAAACTTTATGGCTTATTAGTGAAGGGGCAGATACCCTGGTCAGGCACACAACTGTGAACAAATGCATTCACCTTGTACAAGTTTATACTTCTAACATGCATAGCTATAATGAGGTGAGGATGTTGGAATGGATGTACGGTGAAGGAGAAAATAAAAAATTAGAAATGAATGCATTTATGGTTGGTAGATATAGCACACATTGGATGGGCTGATGTGGTTTATCTGCAAAGGCAATCAACATTTTTGTCAGTGGATGGCAACTGGCATAGCTGGTAGTCTCTTGGTGTGGTATTCACTATAATTGAATCCCTACTTCATCCAGGTTGAGGGGTTAGGGTTAGGGTTAGGGTTACATGAACTCTTCTATTTCTCCCATAGTATCCATGTTCACCAGATATGTGAAGGATAAAGGTGTGAGATATGTTTTTGACACCCATACCCAAATTAGACACTTAAATTTTCTAATTTTATATGAAGTTTGAAGAAGAATAAGCTCGCATTTGCTAATAAAGTAAATTTTATGGCCTCTCACATGGAAGATAGAATTTCCATATTTTCCCTTAATTCTATTAATTGCAAGTACACATTTATTATAAGGCCTCGTTTGGGGAGTGGCTATTTTAGCCAAAAAGCCAACTAAAACTTGTCACATCACCTCTCTACTTTTCTGCACATCTTTTCGTAAAAAGCCAAAAAGTTACTAAAATAGCGTGTTCCCAAACGAGGCCTAATTTACTTCACCTTATCTGAGAAATTATATATGTGCAATTTATTGAAGCTTTGATTAACCAGCTTAGGGTATGATATAAAATCATCCTTATTTATAGATGAAATTAGGGTTTACAAGAGAGACAAGATAGGCCCTGAGGGCATAGAATAATACAACCCCTAGTATAATGCAACTTTCGGTGAATAAAAAAGGAACACTTTCGGCTAATGTATTATATGCTAACACTCCCCCTCAAGCTGGTGCGAAGATATCTCTCATGCCCAGCTTGCCTAATATGTCATGAAATGGTTTATTCCCAACCCCCTTGGTGAGAATGTCAGCAAGTTGTTCACCAGACTGGACAAAAGGAGTACAAATGGTACCACTAGTGAGTTTCTCCTTAATGAAGTGGCGATCAATCTCAACATGTTTTGTCCTGTCATGTTGAACTGGATTGTGAGCGATGTTTGATGGCGGCCTTATTATCACAGTATAAACCGCATGGAGTCCTTCTGATCAATACCTAGATCACTCAACAATAACTTGATCCATAAAAGTTCACACACACCTTGTGCCATAGCTCTAAACTCAGCTTCTGCTCTTGACCTGGCAACCACATTCTGTTTCTTACTCTTCCAAGTAACTAGGTTGCCTCCAACAAATGTGCAATACCCTGAAGTCGATCTCCTATCAGTTACTGATCCAGCCCAGTCAGCATCTGTAATAGGCTTCCACGAAGATGATCATACTTTGAAAAATAAAGACCCTTACCAGGGGCAGACTTCAAGTACCTCAAGATTCGCATGACAGCCTCAAGGTGAATCTGATGAGGAGCATGCATAAACTGACTAACCACACTGACAGCAACAGCAATATCAGGACGGGAGTGAGATAGGTAAATGAGTTTTTCCACTAATCGCTGATAGCTCCCCCTATCAACAACTTCTCCTCCTTCATCATCCCCCAATTTCTGATTAGGTTCCAGTGGAGTGGCACATGCCTTGCAGCAAGCATCCAGTTTTCTTCAACAGGTCAAGCACATATTTTCTCTGTGAGATAAATATCCCATCCTTACAGCGAGCAACTTCAATTCCCAGAAAATACTTCAAGCTTCCAAGTCTTTGATTTCAAACTCATTAGCTAAATATTTCTTCAACAGAGGTATTTCCTCACTATCATTGCCTGTAAGAACTATGTCATCTACATAAACATAAGTGCTGTAGTCTTACCACGTGAGGGATGTTTCACAAACAATGTGTGATCGGCTTGACTTTGTTGAAGCCATATTTAAACATAGCCTGAGTGAATCTCTCAAACCAAGCCCTTGGAGACTGTTTGAGACCATATAATGACTTCCGAAGCTTGCATACTTTGCCTTCTGTCTGATGTTCCTCAAAATCAGGAGGAATGTCCATATATACCTCTTCTTCGAGGTCACCATGGAGAAAAGCATTCTTGACATCAACTGATAAAGCGGCCAATCAAGATTAGCTGCTAGAGAGAAAGTACTCTGACTGAATTCATCTTAGCCACGGGTGCGAAGGTCTCTTGATAATCAATGCCATATGTCTGAGTAAACCCTTTTGCCACAAGTCTTGCCTTGTAACGCTCAATAGACCCATCTGCTTTGTGTTTCACAATATATACCATTTACATCCCACAGGTCGTTTGCCCGTAGGTAATCAGTCAATTCCCAAGTGCCATTTTTCCGAAGTGCTTTCATTTCCTCAATCATGGCTAGTTTCCACTCAGAGGTAGCAAGAGCATCCTGAAAATGGTTAGGAATGCTAACAGAGGAAATATTGGACACAAACGCTCTATATGAGGATGACAAATGAGAGTATGACACAAACTGTGAGATAGGTTGAGTACAAGATCTTACACCCTTCCTCTTGGCAATAGGAACATCAAGATCAATGGATTCAAGAGTTTCAAAGTTACCTAGACGCTCATCAGAAGTAGGAGATGGCAGTGGAGTAGCAGAAGTGGTCCTTGTATCCATGTTGTCTGTCTATGTCCCGGACATAAACATGCCCGACCTTATCCTTGGTGACAGTGGGTTCTATAGTCCAGTAGAAGAGGGTGGTGCAAGAACACTGGTTCCACCATAGGGAGCACAGTAGAAGAGGGTGGTGCAAGAGCAATTGGGCCCACCATAGGAAGCACAGGACTCACTTCACACCAAGGATCCCCCGGAAATGAGGACGGTGAGACCGGAGAGGACAAGAAATAGGACTGGGACTCAAAGAAAGTAACATCCATGGATACAAACCACTTACGAGAAGAAGGGTGGTAACATTTATACCCCTTTTGAGTAGGAGAGTAACCAAGGAAAACACACTTGAGAGAGCGAGGGTCCAACTTACCACGAGAGGGAGAGTGATTATGAACAAAACAGACACAACCAAATATTTTGGGGGAATAGAAAACAAGGACTGAGAACCTAGGAGGACGTGAAGAGGAGCCTGGTTTTGCAAGACTGGGTAGGGAGACGATTAATAAGATGGCAGCGGTGAGAACAGCGTCGACCCAATAGGGCCGAGGCACATTCATAGAAAAACACATGCACCGAGCCATGTCAAGAAGATGCCGATTCTTGCGTTCCGTCACCCCATTTTGTTGAGGGGGTATTGGTGCAAGAGGTCTGATGGATAATGCCATGAGTAGAGAAATATTGTCCTAACCCAGAATCTATGTATTCCCCGCCATTATCAGAACAAAAGAGTTTGACAGTGGCCCCAAACTGAGTACAAACCATCTATATGAAAAGTGCGAAACACAGAGAAAACCTCACTCTTATCTTTCATCAGATACACCCAAGTAGTACGAGAAAAATCATCAATAAATGTAACAAACCATCGATGACCTTTCAAGACATGACACGAGAGGGACCCCAAACATCAGAATGTATTAAGGAAAAAGGAACTAAACTTTTATTCAAACTGGGAGCAAAAGAAGCTCTGTGCTGTTTTCCGAGTTGACAAGACTCACAAAGAAAGTCAGACACATGATGATTGGCGAAACCAGAAGGAAATAAATGCTTAAGTAAATGAAATGAAGGATGCCCAAGACGCCGATGCCACAGCCATAAATCAGCGGGGTAGTAGAAGATGTGGTGGAAGAATAAGCAAGTTTGTCCGGTTGATCTAGGAAGTAGAGACCATTTTCTGCACTACCACTGCCAATCGTCCTCCTCGTGACAAGGTCCTGAAAAAGACAATGATCAGGAAAAAACGTCACACTACAATTCAAATCCTGGGTGAGACGACTCAAGGATAACAGATTAACAGAAAAATTGGGAACATGGAGAACAGAAGACAGATGTATGGTAGGAGTGACGTGGACTAAACCTTTTCCAGAAATGGAAGAAACAGTACCATCGGCAATCCTAACTTTGTCCTGACCTGAAGAGGGCTTATAGACAGAGAAAAGATCAGAGGAGCCAGACATATGATCTGAGGCACCAGAATCAATGATCCAAGGCAAAGACTTATGACATAGGAAAGCACAAGGAGAAGAGGCTAAGTTACCTGAGCGGGCAAAGGACGAGGAAGCTGTACTGAGAGCAGGAGAAGACCGGCGGTCCAACAATTGGCGCAAAGCATCCTCCAGCTCAGTATCAGAAGTTTGGCCAACAGAAGCAGAATTAGAATCAAGTGGATCAACGGCACTAGTCTGATGAGCCCGGGAATAGGAACCACGTCCTCTAGATTGGCCTGACCGACCGCCTCGAGAACCAGACCGATCACCTCGACCCCCGGATGGAGTCCCATGAAGCTTCCAACACGTCTCACGAGTGTGCCGCGGCTTCTTGCAGTAATCACAGAATACAGACTCCTTAGCAGTAGACGGAGGGATGGGAGGCAGGCTGAGGCCATCTCGAGGAGTAGACAGTAAGGCTGAGCGGTCAGTAGAGACAGGGGACATCATAGCAGACCGGCGACTCTCCTCATTCTGTACATAGGCAAATGCCTCCTGAAGTGAAGGGAAGAGTGTCCATACCCAGAACTCGACCCCGAACTGGATCATACTCCATTTAGGCGGCCAGAAATTTAAAGACCCGTTCCCGTGCGAGGAACTTCTTGTACCCGGCAGAATCAGCAGGGCAAAAGGCTTATAGTCTTCCAGGTGGTCAAGGCGTTTTCCATCCGTTGGTGAGGTAGGTGAAATATTGCAGGACAGTCTTCTCCCTGAATTGAGCTCTCAATAGAGCGGCGCAACTCAAATGCCTGTGAAAAATTCCCTTTGCGGGAATAGGTGACAGCCACAGCATCCCAAACTTCTTGGGCAGTCTCCATAGACAAGTAGCCCTCACCAAGTTCTGGAACCATTGAATGGATAAGCCAACTCATAATCAAAGAGTTGTTAATCTCCCATTGGTCATAACCTGAGTCAGTGGTACTAGGTGCCTGTATCCTGCCATCAACATACCCCATCTTCCCTCTGCTCTTCAAAAACATAGTCAAACTTTGAGACCATGTTAGGTAGTTCTGACCATTAAATAGAGAGGTGGTGATTTTCATACTAGGGTTGGGGTTCTCAGTCATGGTAGTAGGTATAATGGGACTCTCACTCTTTGGTGTTTGAGAAGAAGGGGACACACTGGAGGAATCTGTCATGGATACAATACTACCAAACCCGCAACAAAACTAGTGGCAATCACAAACCCGGAAGGTGGTGGTGAAAGAACAGGTACAAGGACCACTATAAGAGCATAACCACTATAAGATCATAACAAAATTAAAAAATCATTTTTTTTTTTTTTTTTTTTTTTGTTTTTTGTTTTTTTTTGTTTTTTTTTTTTTTTTTTTGTTTTTTTTTTTATATATATATGTTTACTGATTTATATATATATATATTTACTGATACACATATATTTACATATATATTTACTAAGCTATTTACGTATACGAGTACGGTAGTAGTAAAAGTTAGGGCATACCAGAGACGAGCGACGGCGGAGAGCGATGAAGACGGCGACTGTGGAGATCGACGAAGACGAGCCTGACGAGTCGATGAAGACGGCGACAGAGACGAGCGAGGAGAATCGATGAGGACGACAGCGAGCTGACGAACTGAGGACGACGGCGACTGAGGCGGAAGACGAAGACGAAGCAGAGTATCCACGAGGTAAGTTTCGAACCCTAGAGTGAGGGTGTGCCGAAACCCTAGAGCAAAAGCTCTGATACCATGAAGCTTTGATTAACCAGCTTAGGGTATGATATAAAATCATCCCTTATTTATAGATGAAATTAGGGTTTACAAGAGAGACAAGATAGGCCCTGAGGGCATAGAATAATACAACCCCTAGTATAATGCAACTTTCGGTGAATAAAAAAAGGAACACTTTCGGCTAATGTATTATATGCTAACATTTATATGTGTCCAAGACATATCCCTGTATCTATACATAACTTTTGGATACATATCCCAATATCCTAAGATTTAGGTTTAGAAAAGTCTGACATCGGGACACACTTGGACCTGATACTTGTACTCAAATCCATGTAACATAGACCATGAGAACAAAGGGATACTGAAAGGATGCAAGTCTAGGAGGGGAGCAAAGACATGATGGATTATGGTTAAACAAATAATATGATCTTTGAAGAAGTTGTTCTTTGATGTTTGGAAGTCTTCCCCTATGGTAAACTAGTAATTTGGGCCAGTTAGGAATTTATGGCATATTGACTCTAAAATAAAACAATTGCTTTTTTATCCAAGCCATTGGGAAACAGTTTACGACATCAAAGTGTAATTTGATGCTTTTATTAGACCTTTTAGAGTTGTTCTATGTGGGTCCCATGATGGTTTGATCAAAAGTGCTTTAGCAATTTCATTGGGTGGGTAGGTGAAGAGGCAAACTCTTGCCCTTGCTCATTGCCGATTTTTTAGGGAGATCTTGGATAAATTTATTTCCCTCACCAGATCAATCAATGTGATAGTTTGGCCAAGAGAGGGGCACCAACTCCTAAATAAGATAGAGATCATCCTTGCCCTCCTTGAGGATTGTCGTGTTTCATTGGTTGTTGGGAGCTATATTATTGTATCTCTTTTGTGTAGTTCTTTTCTCTTAGAGAAATGATCTTTTGTCCTTTAGCCCTATGTTTTCTTCTTCTATTCTAATAAAATTCTCCCTTCTAATTGGGATATATAAATTATTAAAAAATAAAATAAAAAATAACGAAAGGGATGGTGAAACATGATTTTGTGTAGCCAATACCAAATGGCTAGGTTGTGGTTGTTGTTGTGGTTGTGTTGAATTTTGAGTTTACATGCCATTCTCAATGATTCTGTATTGTGTTATTCATGGGATCATTTTTTTGCATTTAGGGTATTTAAAGGTTTTTATCTTTTATGGTGGACCGTAAGAAATGAAGCAGGGGTTCTCTTTCTTTGTCGTCAGTTGAGGACAGTAAATTACAGAAATTGTGCTTCAGATCATGGGGAAAGCCATAGAAACTATTTAATGACCAAGGATGTCATATGCATAGGAATTAGGTGGAGTTTAGCAATTGGTTTTTCAGTTGCATTTTTGCTTTTTTGCTTTTTTAGAATCTAAAAAAGATGATGCGTTTGATAATTGCTTTTAAAAAAAAAATAAAAAATTTAGTGGAAAAGTTTTACTTTCTTAGCTTTGTTAGCTCATGCCAAACATGCGGTTGTAGTAGTTATACTCATATTAGCAATTTATTGCTCATTCTCTTCTTTCATGTGAATCATCCATTTGACATGAACCAAAAAGATTCTAATTTCAATATCTGTTTTGAAGGGTGACATGCAAGCTCTAGAAGACCTAACTTACGAGAAGAGGAAAGAATTCTTGAGGAAATACCATTTGCCTAGAGACCTTCCAGTCGTTTCATTCCACACGGAGGCCAGCATTTCTCCTGCAGTTCTGGCCACACTATCTCGAGTAGCGCACGCAGAGCTACCCATGCTCGCCCCACTATCCGCTAGCCAACCCACCAAACTCCCAGTGATAGTGCCCCTAGGCGCTGCAATGGCTGCATGCGCTCAACTGCTTCAAGTAAGGTATGGGAAAAGAGTGATGGACTTGTGACTTGTCGTGATGCTGAGGTCCGGCTCGGTCGTGGTTCGGCCAAAGCGAAACTAGACCATGCTTGGATGGTTTATTCTTCATTGAACAAAGATCTTCTGAAGCTGATGCTCTCAAGTGTGCGAAGACTCTCTTGGCATTGCTCGTCGAAGTTGGGGCAGAAAGAAAAAGCATGAGCTAACCAGGAAAGATGAATGAATGAGGACCCAATTCATTTTCATTTCATAATCATGTTGTTTTTATGTCATGTTTTAGCTTTTTTGCTGAATCAATATGTTTATTCTTTTGAAATTTGTTGTGTACCAACAATTTTGGATGTTAGGTATACCTTATGTATATGTTTTAGGCTTTGGATCCATATGATATAGCTTCCTTTTTACATTTTACTAAGGCTGAGTTTGGTTTAGATATTTGGTGAGGAATTTAGAAAGAGAAATAAAAAGAATACGTGAAATATAGTTATATTTCAATTACATCTCTCTCAAAATGTTGATAATGCATTAATTGTGTGTGAAGGTTGTATGAATTAATCGTGTACAAAACATTTGGGAGAGGTTATGAGACAAGTGCAGCTGTGCAGGTCCAGTCATTTTGGTAGTGAAATTGTGGTTAGCTTGAGATGTTATAATTACTACTGATCCCAAAACAAATGTTTTAATTATTAACGAGTGACAGAATTATTAGGCCTGTTTGCTTGTTGAACTAGGTTTGATGGAATTATTAGTTGTTTTGGGAAGATAGAAAAAAGCAACTTATTTGCTTTTTTTTCTTGCTTTTTGGTTTTTTCATAAATTCATTTGGGAAGTGTTTTTTATTTCTTATTTTTTTACTTTTTTGCTTTTTGTAAATTATTATAATATAGTGTTATATCATTTGTGAATATTGTGAAATTTCCATATTACCCTCATGTACATGTTTGAAATTACCATTTTACCCTCGTCGTTTAGTGTCAATTTTTGTTGATTTTCGTAGGGGTATTTTGGTAAATTTGTGTCATGGCTTATTTTGTCTTCCAAACGAAAAAAATGCACCAAATAAGCAGCTTTTTTGCTTATTTGGAAAGCAAAAAAAACTGTTCGGATTATTAGCATAGTGATATTAGGTTGAAGATGTAAGATAAATTGTGCATATGTATGGACTAATGTGATGGTATTGGTTTGTTAGGATCAAATTTATGAAATTTTGTTAAAGTTCTCATTATTAAAAAAAATTAAATTTGTGAATTTTTTTTTTTTTTTTTTTTGGGTGTAAAATGAGGGCAATAAGGTCTTTCACTTCCAATCTCATGGAATTAAATTAACAAATCTAAATTTCCTATAGAATTGCTAGTCCCATTCTTAGAGGGTTTATATCTCTTGTGACTTTTAATCCCATGCTGTTTTTTAAAACAGTATTTGTGGTTTCCATTTTACTAGTAATCCCAACACATCCTTCATCTCTAAAAACAAACAAAATCTTAAAAAAAAATTCTTTAATAAATGTTAAGGTTCTAAATAGATTACCACAAGTTTGGCTAAGGACAAAATCTAAAACATTTCAATTTTAGCCCTTATTCACAATAGTGATGGGTTCTAACCTATTACTTGGTGTGTCCATTATTGCGAGTATGTAGGCCCTATATTTCATTGGGAAATAATTTTTTATAGAATTTAGATGTCTCTATCATTTTTGATGCACGTGAGTAAAGATATTCAAGTGAAAGAAAATTAATTTAGTAGGTAAATTTTATATGTCAATATTTTTACTATATACATCTAAAATTTTAAGCATTGATACACAAAATAAAGATATTGACACACTAAGACCTCGTTTGTCAACTATACATTTTAGTCAAAAAGTTAAAAAGTCATTATAAGTTATCATATCACTCTCTCTACTTTTCTGCATATTTTTTTATAAAAACTAAAAAATTACTGAATAATATATTCCCAAACGAGACCCAAATTACTTTCTTTTTTACATGGGGGTGTGTTTTGTCTCTACTATTGTTGATAAAAGGGTTTTGATGATAGGTTCCTCAATCTCTACTTTTATTTGAATAAATGGCCAGTTAAAAAAAAAAAATTCACTGAGGACAAAGATTAAAGTATGAAAAAAATATTTTCAAGTGAAATTTCACCAACCTTTTTTCCCACCAAATCACACACCACCACCATTGCTAGTCACTGTCTACGACTATTATTTTTTAATTATTGACTGTTGATGGGGCTTTAACGAACATTTCTAACAAGAATTTCTAGTGATCGTTTTTTGATGACACTCTACATCATTTTCCAACATCCCTTCCTCCTCGCAACCTATTTTGGCCACCACCTCTAGAGGCTCTCCCCATCATTTTCAAAAATAAAATAAAATGAAAAATAACAAAACACAATCAAATAATTATCATTTTGTGCCTCTCCATTTGGTATTTTTAATCCTCTAAATTGAAATTATTGTTTATCAATTTTTGTATGTTATAGTCTACAAACAAAAAGGTATCAAAAATTAATATTTGTTAATGTAAATGCATGAATTATTAAGATACATCGGTAGCAAAATTTGTCATTTAATAAGGTTTTTTAAGTTCCAACTCTAATGAATTGTCATCTCATACTTATCTTAATAATGTTTAGTTGGTTTTAAACAAGGGTTAGTGCATATATTCTGACAATAGTGAGGTTTCATAAGAAGTCCAACATCTCATTAGTTGAGAAAAGGATAAAAAAAGGCATAAAAATTAATGAAATTTCACTCTTTTTTGAAATACTAGTAGGGTGCATATGCATTGTACATGATTTTCATCTAACATAATATAATGTAATGTAATTAGTTTTTAAAAGTCCTTATTACTTATAGTTGTCCTTCTAGTATAGAAAAACAAACTTTAAATTAAATGAGTATACTAAAACGATGCACCACTTTGTAGGTATATTATATAAATAATTTAGCAAAATCGTGAACAAAATATAACTTATATAGACGTTAAAAATATAATAAATAAGTTTTTTACATAATATTACCAAAAAGAAGGAAAAAGAATAAAAAAACAAATAAAGGTAGTAAACATCCTACATAATGAGAAAGATAACATTATTCATAAGAATCATTCATATTCATGCAGAAAATGTGTGAAATTTATTTTATAAGAAAGTGAATTTTACCTTAACGTTTCGATGCATATAGAAATTACATAAGTAATATAAACCCATTGTTATAAATATATTCAATTTTACTATCAATTTACATTCTCAAAATCTTTTATACAAATCATAAGTAATTATATGTTAAAATTTATCAAAGAATTAATGTAATGAGCTTACTTTTGCACTATTAAGTTGTGGTCATGATGTTTTGTCATCATTTGATTTATCGCTTTTATTATTGTGAGTAATATGTGTATTCGAATAAAAAATAGAAAATAATAATTTTTGTATGCAACCATATCGAATCATGGAGAGAGAATAAAAAAAATTTGTCTTGAAGGCAGAGTCTGTTTATATATTAAACTCTGCATACTTTTTCTTCTTCTTTTTTGGATAAATAAAAAGTATGTCGATTGTAAATTGTAATCGGTGCACTTGTTTGAGTCTAAATTTAACCCCTTCTAGATTATCTTATTTTATTTATATATATAAAATATAAATATAAATAGTGGCCATATTTTTGATAACTGTAATAAATTTAAATTTTGAGTTTGAATATGATTATAGAATAAATTATTTATTTATAAATGATTAAATTGGAGAGTTTAATTTTCTCATTCATTTTTGAATAATTTAATGTTTTCTAGGAAGGTAGTTACCGTAGCGTGGTTTCAAGTGAACTTTAAACCCATCTCATATCCAATTTTTTGGAAAGCATTTGAGAAACTCTCAGACTAGTCACACTGAGGAGGTATTGCTCGTCAGTGGCGATGTGGTACTTGCCGTAATAGCTTTTGAATTGGATGACAATGTTGATGCTATCACCTTTGAACCTCGCAGCAGCCCTTCGCCGTTGATAAATCACTTTCCTCTCCTGCACAACTTCCTCTCCGCTCACTCACAACCTTGTTGTCTCCATCTATCACAACCTATCAAGACATCTCACCTTCACTTGAGATATGAACTTCAACCATTGTCAGAGGCAACCAGTTGATGCAATTTCCTTTAGCAATTTCTTATCAAGTATTAACCAAACCATCACTAACTAATTTGTAACCCATGCTCTGATGCAACTATTCATACCTTCAATTATTTTCTCTCTTTATATTCAGCAAATGTGTTTTTTTTTTTATGTGGTGAAATGGGTGAGGAATGGGTGTATGGCAACTTGGCAAGGAATGATATTACGCTGGCTATGTGTGAAGGAGGAAAAAGGCAATGGCGGCGAGGGACGTCGTCAAACATGATGCTTACGAGAGACAAAACCATTACTTTTTTTTCAATGCAATCTGAACCGTTAAATAAACAAAATGATAAAGTGCATCATCTCATTTACAAGACTAGGATAGTCCAATTTTTTAGTAAACTGCAGATAAGCCACTCTCTTGTTATAGTAGTAGATAAATGAAAGCAACGATTTGTACATACCTTTTCATTCAATTGTGGCAATGCTTCATGCTTGCCATTTCATTCAAATGCAATTATAAAAAGTATTTTCAAAGTTGAAAAGTAGTAGAATCATTCATATTATGATATTTGAAAAGTGTAGAAGAAAAGTAGAAGAATTATTAAGGAAATAATCATATTATAATGTTTGAAGGTTTCATACTTGCCATTTCATTCAAATCCAATTATAAAAAAAGTATTTTCGGAATAAAAGAAAAGTGAAAAAGTAGTAGAATTATTAAAAAAATAATCATACTATGATGTTTGATGTTTGAATGTGTTTTAATTCCGAAAGGTGCTTGATTGTTCGGTAGATGTAAGCTGTTTTGTGTTGTTTAATAAGTTCGAGAGGATATTTTCGAAATAAAAAAATCAAAAAAACATATATGCTCTTCAGACTTTAAAATAATAATAGATAATTAATTATTAGAACTGTAATACTTATGACCTCCTAGTGACCTAAGCAATTTTTGGCCACTATACTTCTTTCTCGATAATTTTAACATTAGATGGATTAATTTTAAAGTAATAGTAGAGGCTCCTAAATTTATAACACTAACGTGATAAGAGATTGGATATTAATTTGTTGATTCCTAAACGATAAACTATTAACATACAATAGTCCATGTTATTAAAAGCGAATATAAAGAGGGGGTGAGGCTTGTTGATTGGCTTCAACGTTGCTTAGGGCCAAGCCAACCCAGCCTCAACTCACCCAGCAAAGGGCTTGAGCCAAGGTGTTTGAAGTAGGAATGAACAAAAAAAAATGAAAAAATTGTAAATTGTCCAATCTAGGCCATATCGCATTGTTTGATTTGATTTTCTCAATGCATGGTTCGATTCTCAATATATATGATCGATGAGTTGTACTTGACGATTTGGCTCATTATTTATAGTTATAGTTTCAATTTTAAACCGAACCGAACTGTTTAGATATATACATATATAATTTATTATTTACAGTAGATACTCAAATATGTTATATATATATTCCTAAGTTATTAATCCTTTGCTTACAAGTGTTATTGGATAAAAATAGAATTAGTTCTAAGCAATCATTTAAACTATTTTGTTTGTAAAAGGATAATATATTGCTTAATCTTTGAACAAGTAGTGATTATATTGTGAATGATAACAAAATTCATGAAAATCGTAATTTTAAACCAAACCCCATTTTCATGGTTGGTTTTGATTTGATTCCAAATTTTTTATGATTTAGATTGATTCTAAATTTTATAAAACCATATGTAGTAATTTGATTTTGATTTATTTCAAAATTAAACCATACTCACCTGCAGTTTGAAGTCGCAACCAAACTTGCATTTTATTTTGATAATTGAAAAAAATAAAATAAAATCCAATGGTTAAAAAAAACTTTCGAGCTAGTTTTTTTACACCCTTAAATAACTTTTATTTTGTTTTTGGGTCTGGTAGAGATTTAATGCATTGATAAAAAAGACAAAAGAAATAATAAATATATGACCTTTCCCTAATTTAAAAAAAAAAGAAAAGAAAGAAGAAAAGAGTCATTGATTCAATTTTAAAAAGGATATTTATTAATAAATTTCATCTCACAAACAAATATTTTAATTAGTTCTCAATTTTTTTTAATGATCTGTTAAGTCCTATTAGTGGAGAGTTTATTTTTGTATGGTCCTATTTTTTATTTTGGTAGTGTTTTGGTGGACATCTATACCCTTTTATTAATGTGATAAGTATGATGTGATACTCTAATATGACAAGTATGAATATGACACTAACGATGTGATAGTCCAAAAAAATTAGGGATTGTTTGGGATGATCTAAATAAGTGCACTTTTTGACTTTTTATGAAATATGGGTTGGTTTTGATGTGATGTGGTAAAGAGGTGATGTGACTTAAATAAGTTGATATGACTTAAATAGGATAGTGACTTTTTGACTTTTTAACTTTTTTGAGTTATATCAAACTTTAGCCTAAAAATTCCTTAGTCTATTTTTCTTAAATGTGATAACGTGACGGATATAATGTGACACTCCAAAACTTTTATTCAAAAATAAAATAAAATTCTTAGTGTACTTCTTCCAAATGTGATAACGTGGCGGTTATGATGTGACATTTTAAAAAAAAAAAATTACTGTACTTTTCTCAACGTGACAACATGATGGGTATGATATGACATTTTTAAAAAAATAAAAACTTTTTAGTACACTTTTTGCAAAATTGACAACGTGGTGAGTATGATGTGGCACTTCACAAAAAATAAAAATTCATTAGTGTACTTTTCTCAAACGTGACAACGTGTGGCGGATATGATATGATACTCAAAAAAAAATTAAAAACTCTTTAGTGTACTTTTTACAAACGTGACAACGTGGCGAGTATGATGTAACACTCTAAAAAAATAAAAACTCCTTAGTATACTTTTTCCAAATGTGACAACGTGGTGTGTATGATATGACACTTCAAAAAATAAAAATTTCTAGTGTACTTTTTTTAACGTAGCGGTATAATGTGACACCTTAAAAAAAAAAAAAAAATCCCTTAGTGTATTTTTCCAAACGTGACATGTGACTCCAATTGTGGCGGTATGATGTGGCACTCTAAAAAAATTAAAAACTTTTACTAGTGTACTTTTCAAATGTATCACTCTACCGTGACGGGTATGATGTGACATAAAAACTCTTTAGTGTATTTTTTTCAATGTAACACTCCAATGTGGTGGGCAAGTGAGTCATTACACATCCAAAATGACAATGGATCACAAGAAAAAATATAGACTATATGAATTATAAGTCTAAAATATGAGACTTATTGGTCAATCTTCTTTTAAAAATCATTACTTCAAATATTTATTAAAAAATTTAATATTAAAGAATATGCAAAAAGGTAATATTAGAGATACCAAATTTTCTACCAACAAATGATATCAAATATTTCATATGAGTGTGGGTCCGTAATTTTGTAAACCCACACTACATAATACATTAATCATTTATTTGATGGAAATAACTTATAGCATTTTAATAGGTGATATTTGTCTATGTCATTTGGTGGTGGTTTCTAGAGGCTTGACCCGGCCCTCGAAAACAGGCCCGTAGTGGCCCGCAATGCATATGCACAATAACATTCTAACTGATTCAACCACCGGAGGCAACGCAATTCACATACCAACCAACCAATATGAAAACCATTTTATAAGCATAAATTTTCATTTATAAGAATTCAATTAGAATGATGTATAGTGATAATGTTTAAAATTATGATTAATTATAGTAAATTTTTATGAAATTATTACTTACTTCCTAATTTATAAACTCGTATATGTTTATCCTTAATTATAAAAATTGTACACTTTTTCTCTCAAAATATTAGTCATTTATTTTATTTTTTATTATTCCAAAATATTAGTTAATTTTCAAAAATTAAGGACTAAAATAACATGATTTTTTTATTTTATTTTGCCATTCTTTTAAATTTATTCACATTAATATACATAAAAGTAATTATGACAATTGATATTCCTAACAAAATTGTACTATTTTAATTTTAAATCAAAGTTAGTTTTGAAAAGTAAATATTTTGAAATATAATAATTGCACTACTTAAAAAAGTTAGATTCTCCCAAAGAGACTAATATTTCAGAACGGAGGGTAATAAAAATTTGAGGTGGCTTAGAAGAGGTTTGTAGGAGGTGGAAGTAATATATTTTTATAATTAGAAAGTCAAAATATACAAGTTTGCCTTGATATAAATAATCTTAAAAGTTATGTGTTATAATAATAATAGATGTTTTATTTGAAAATAAAATAAAAGATAAATGATCATATATTGTTGTACATAAATTCTATTTGTAAATTACCTCCCAAATAAAATATTGAGATTTCTTGATAGGAACACTTTCTCCATCACACTTTTTATCTTTCCAAATTATCCCTATCAATTACCTTTATATAACTATATTTCTTCAGTTTTCCTTTGTCTCCATTTACAACAGATTGATTTTCAAAGCATACCTGTCAGTATTCATAGTGTCTAGTATGTAGAAAAGCTTAAGTCAAAAAGCTCCGATATGAATACACTATTTTTGATTGTTTATTGACAATGATAGTGAAACTAATTGTGAGTAAATGGTAAATGGTAATAAATTACAATAAATGAGTATGTATCTAATCTCAAATCCGGTTTGAAAATTGAACATTTTAGTTAAGAAAGTTAAAAAGTTAAAACATTATACAAAATACTTAAGATTTATCATAATTGTTTTTTGCATGTTTTCTTCAAAAAATAAAAAAATCATTAAAAAAAAAGTCACTTCTCAAGCAATCCGTAGATGGTATTTAGTTTACTGAAATAAACAGAATGAAATTATTATTTTGTCAACATGTTCATTCTCATGTTTGGTTGACTAAAAAATAATGACAAAATACATTACAAATTAAGGGGTTGTTTGGGATGACCTAAATAAGTATACTTTTTGTCTTTTTACGAAAAGATGTGCAGAAAAATAGATAGGTGATGTGATGAAAAAAATATAAAAAGATAAAAAGATATATGCCAAACTTGGCCTAAATCATAATTTCTCATTCTAAAGGAATGGTTATTCATATGACACTCTATTTGGTTCATTAGAATTAGAGGAAATTGAATGAAATTATGATTCATTTCTTTAAAATAGTGAAAGGTGATTCTATTTGTAATACATTTGTCATTATTTTTTTAATTTAACCAAGCAAATGAATAAACATTTTGATAGAATGATTATTCTATTTCACTTCATTTTAATGAACTTATCTGAGAGTCTAAGAAATGAACATTACATTTCATTCCAACTCATTTACACTATGTAGAGATTTGAAAATAAAAAGAAAAAATGTGTAAAAAATATATAAAATATAATTATGTTTTATTCATATTTCATTTTTATTTTTTTTATTTTTAAATTTTTTTCTAAATTCATGAACAAAATAAACCAAATAGAGCATATAGTCAAAAATAGGGAATAAATCGTCCTTTCCCTATCCACACTCCCATCCGATTTTAGCGAGGCTTTTCCCATATTAAGCCAATTTACTATCTTAATTCCCAAACTAGGCTTAGTTTGGACGGAATTCTCAAACTAGGCTAAAGCGCTATTATAAATCACGCTTTCACTGTTTGGAGCAGAAAATTTGATGAATAGTGAAAGCGCTATTACAAACCACACTTTTAATTAAGAAAGCGTGGTTACAAACCACGCTTTTAACATAAATTTCTTTTCTAAAAAAAATGTGGTTCCAAACCACGCTTTCACTGTGCATATTGTTTAAATTTTTTTTCCTGAAGAAAACGTGGTTCTAAACCACGCTTTCACTGTGCATTTTGTTTTCTGAAGAAAACGTGATTCACAATCACGCTTTCACTGTGCATATTTGTTTTGTTAAGAAAACGTGATTCACAATCACACTTTCACTGTTGATAAATGAAAGCGTGGATTGAAACCACGCTTTTACAACTTATATAAAAACCCCCCAAGCCCCCTCATTTGCAATCACGTTTTTTACACTTACGTTTTTCTCAGACTCTCGCTTCTGCTCTCCCCTCTGCTCAGCTCTCACTCTTGCTCTCGCTCTCCCTCTGCGCTCAGACTCTCACTCTCGGTCCCTCTGCTCTCACTCTCTCTCTGCTCCAGACTCCTCTCTGCTCAGCTCTCACTCTTGCTCGCTCTCCTCTGCGCTCAGACTCTCACTCTCGTCTCCTCTGCTCTCAGACTCTCTCTCTGCTCTCATCTCTGTCTCTGCTCTCTCTGTCTGGTATGGCATCTATCTCTCTTCATTTGAATTTTATGTGTTTATTGTAATTGTTAAAATGTGAATGTGTAGTTTTGAATTGGTAAAAAATGTTGTGGTTTTGAATTGTGAAAATTTTGTAGGGTTTTCAATTGAATGTGAAATCATAAATTATGAAATTAGAAATTAGGGTTATGAAATCATAAAATGTGTTAGGGTTTTCAATTATGAAATGTGAGGTTATGAAATTATGAAATCATAAATTATGCTTGTGTTAGGGTTTTGAATTGTATGTGTTAGGGTTTTGAAATTATGAAATCATAAATTGTATGTGTTAGGGCTTTGAATTATGAAATGTGTTAGGGTTTTAAATGTGTGGTTATGAAATTATGAAATCATAAAATGTTAGGGTTTTGAATTGTGAAATCAGAAATTATGCTTATGGTTTCAGAAATTAGGGTTTTGAATTTTGAATCGTGTTTATATTTTTTGCATTTTGAATTGTGAATCCTATCTATATTTTTTGAAATTAGGGTTTGGAATTTTGAATTGTGAATTTTGAATTGAAAATTATATTTTTTGCTTGTTAATAAAAGGAATTGAGAATTGAAAATTGAGAATTGAAATTCATATTATGAAATTCAAAACCCTAATTGAGAATTGAGAATTGAGAATTGAAATTTATATTATGAAATTCATATTGTGAATTCAAAACCCTAATTCATATTATGAGAATTGAGAATTGAGAATTCAAATTCATATTAAGAAATTCATATTTTGCTTCTTATTTTTTACTTGTTAATTGAGAATTGAGAATTGAAATTCATATTATGAAATTCATGAATTGAGAATTAAGGTGGACTGGCAATTTCAATTTGAAGTCCACATGCTTACATATATATGATCATTTTGTTTCAGAAAATAAGACTGTAAATTGTATGATTGAATTCAAAATCTAAAAATTGAAATGAATCTGAAAAATTCAAAAGTTGAGAGATTTGAAAAAAAAATAAAAATAAAAAAATTTGAATTTAGTGCATAACTGCCCATAGAACTGATATAGGGGTATTTTTCAAAAACCCAAAACATGAGACATAAACACCCAGAGAAGACTTCTCTTTATAATAGTACTAGATATATATACACCTTTATTCAGTATTTCACTTGGTAATATCAAGGTGGGGTTTGTATACTTGAATCTGCCGTCTATTATACTATATGAGAAATGGTATTTGTCACCTGATTTATTTCACTATACTATTTTACCCTCTAGGTATAGACATTGTGCATGTTTAATAAAGGGCAAATTTCACTTCAATGTGCATGTGCAAACTACCCATATAATTTGGAAATAACTATAATGTTCTTGTGGTTTGTGGACTAAATGAAGTATATCGTCAGACGTTCAATCTAAGTTAACATCAAATGTGAAACATGTGCTAGGTCATAAGGGGGTTATGTTCTTATTTTCAAATATCAGAGGTAAATCACACATGGAGTAAAGCAAAGGGGGTTAAAGTCAATTTTATCTTTCAAAAAAATGACAAATATGAATTTCAATTAAAAATACTAAGTGTATGGAAAGATTAACGTTTTTTCCTAAGTTAAATTTTATGAAACTAATCTCTACTAAATGAAATTATTAAAAAAAAAATATTTTAATTTTGACTCTATTTTATTCAAAAAAAAAAAATATTTTTATTGACTTCAAACTAATAAATGAAAAGATCATGTTCTCTCAAATAAAAGAGAAAATGACTATATTAACCTGAAAATACTATTTTACGTATTTTCTTTATTTAATTGTGTAGGTTACATTATCACATTCTAACCCAAAACAAAGACAAAAGAAAAAATATATATATTTAAATGAAAATGGCTTTAGTAAAGCCAAAATAAATTTCTGAATAACACCTTCTAATCCAAAATAAAGACAAAAGAAAAAAAAGAAAATTTTACATGAAAACGGCTTTAGTAAAGCTAAAAAAAATTTCTGAATTACATTATCACCTTCTAACGCAAAACAAAGACAAAAAAAAATAAAATTTATATGAAAACGGCTTTAGTAAAGGCAAAAAAAAATCTTGAATTACATATTTTAACCCAAAACAAAGACAAAAGAAAAAATAATAATAATTTAACATGAGAACGGCTTTAGAAAAGCCAAAAAAAATTTATGAATTACATTATCACCAAAACAATGACAATAAAAAAAAAAAAAAATTTTAAAAAAAAAAATAAAATTTAAATGAACAGTAAAAGCGTGGTTTTAATCCACGCTTGTTGTAGTGAACAGTGAAAGCGTGGTTTCAATCCACATTTATTGTACTGAACAGTGAAAGCGCGATTGTGGATCACGTTTTATTCAGAAAAACAAAATGCACAGTGAAAGCGTGGTTTAGAACCACGTTTCTTTAGGAAAAAAAATTTAAACAATATGCACAGTGAAAGCGTGGTTTGTAACCACATTTTCTTCAGAAAAGAAATTTATGTTAAAAGCGTGGTTTGTAACTACTTTCTTAATTAAAAGCGTGGTTTGTAATAGCGCTTTCACTATTCACCAAATTTTCTGCTCCAAACAATGAAAGTGTGGTTTGTAATAGCGCTTTAGCCTAATTTGAAAATTCTGTCCAAACTAAGCCTAATTTAGAAATTAAGATAATAAATTAGCTTAATATGAGAAAAATCTCGATTTTAGCAGCTTAGTTTGCGAGTAAAATATTTTAATAAATTTTTAATTTAAAAAAAAAATGTAATAATTTATAATAATTTCGTAATTTTTTCAGTTAAAATTCTAAATTGCCAAAGAGGCCTGGGTCACCGCTCTACTCGTCCACTTGACGTAACGTGAACCTTCGATGTCCTCGATCAGCCAGTGCACGGTGATGGCACGGTTACATATATATTATGCCGAAACTACCCTCACAATATTTCTAAAATTCCCATCTTCTCTCTCCCCTCTAAAACAAGAAGAGAGAGATATCAGATTACTTTCGTGTGAGCTACAGAGACAGGCGACGGAGAGAGAGAGAGAGAGAGAGGGGAAAGAGAGAGAGACAGAGAAAGAGAGAGAGAGTGACCATAATTCATGCAAATTATACTCTGATTCTTTCAATCTCTGAAAAATTTGAGTTTCGAACTAGACGTTAGTTCGATTGCCTTGAATTAGGGTTTTCAGAATTATATATATATATACTTATATATATTTATCTGTAGTGTATTATCTAGGGTTTTTTTGATTGAGACCAATTGTTGTGTGCTTGAATGTTAGTGGAGATAGAGGACTAGGGTTTGGTAGGTTTGCTAATGGGGAGCACAGGTGAACCAGACCGGAAACGGCGTCATTTTAGCTCCATCTCACCCACCGCTGCTAGTGCCAAGAAACAGTCCTTCTTGCCTTTGTCTGAAGATAAAAAGGTAAGATCTTTGTATTTTCTCTCTAATTTTTCGACTATTTTTTTCTTCAATTTTCTTGTTTCAATGTTGTGGTGCATGAGTTTATGAATTTGCTGATCTGGGTTGCTCAAATTGTTACATCAATGTTAAATTTGTTACTGCTTCTATGCTTAAGTTTCATTTTTCATGGTTCTTGATCTGTAAATTATGCCTTGATAATGTGCGCCTTATGGTGGAATCACTTTCGTTTTTGTCACAAGTTTTGGCAGGGTTGGTAGTTATGATGTTTCCTTTCTTTGCATGTTGAGATATAATAGTCATTCTAAATTGCTTGCTTGATTTTTGTGCAGCTCAAGTTTAATATTTAGTTACATGTGTATGTATACATAGGAACCTGATCAAAATGCCTAGGTCTAATGGAACGCGTGTGAATGCGTGAGATCAAGTTTTATGTATGTTTTGCATTCCGGAATAGTCCGACCTGTGTCCCATGCTACAGTTTGGGTCCACAGGACCTTAATTGATCACCACATTTTCGCAGTTTTTGTCCTTAATGACTCTCGCTCTTGTCTTCGTAGCTTTCACTCTGGCAGAATGTTTGTCTTTTGATGGCTCACACTCTGCTCAAGTTGCCCCTTTCGTGACTCAAACTCAGACGTGGAGCCTTCTATGCCACCAAATGTTAGGAACCCTACCAATATGCCAAGAGACGCAGATTGGAATATTCCAATTCAGGTCTCACACACCATAGGTTGGGTCCACAAGAACTGTAATAGACTATATATCTATATATATTTACACAGTTTTTAGTTGCATTTTGTGATCGGCACCTGAATGCATTTGGTTCTTTCCTTAATGAACACTATGGCAGATTATATTTTAACATTTCTCTCCTGAAGTCGAAGATAAGGAAAAGAAAATTGAAGCTGTGGAGGCTTGCTGGCATTGATGGTGGATTGCTAGGGTTGGTAGCAATTTGATAATATTCATAGAAGCTTGCCAAAATGTCTGGCATACATGGACGCTCATTAGTTATAAGGGATGCTCTTGGCATGAATGGCTGCTTTAAAAGTTCCAGCGCTTATGAATGGCAAGTTATCATTAAATGAGTGGTATTTGTTACGAAATGGCTATCCAATTCAATAAAAAAGATCAGTATCTTACTGTAAATTGATTGGTAGTGTATGAGCAGATCACTTGTTGCTTTTTCTGAGCTTTGATTAGTATGATGAGGTGCCATTGATTTTTCATTGGACAGTGGCAAGCTTTCTTTAAGGTTAGCAAGGTTCCATGATTGGTCATACTAATTGAATAATGATTAATAGACGACATTGAGGTCAAATCGATGGCTTTGAGGTTCCATACACGACTGCAACCACCAAAATTTGTCTTGTTTTAATTATTTTGTGACTTTGGTTAAGTTTTAAAGGTGAACAATAAAGGAAATACTATTTGTAGCTTTGTTTTTCTCTGTCTTCATAATTTTTTTTTTTTTAATCTTTCTAAATTCAAACTATTTTTTGTGTGAAAATTTTCCATTTTTTATTAATTATATCAGAATAATAATTTTTATGAGATTTGTTTAATAGATCCCTAATGTTCATATTTTGGTGTCCTTTAGAACCCCTTGTATTCCTTACTCAATTGAATAAATTGTGTTTTAGTTTATGGGATCTTTGCTTGCTTATCAAAACAAAATTGAATTCTGAATTAATGTACCGGTTCATGTTTCCAGTGTTTTTTGTCTGTGCTTCCCACTTCTTTCTCCCATGTGTTCTCCACTTTGGTAGTCATTGGTTTGATTAAGATCGTGAAATGTAAGTGTGCCTGGTGTGTGCTTCGAGTCATTTGCCTTGTTGCAAGGTTTGACGCATGCTCCACTTCGGTGACCAAAAATGAATTGGTCAAGGTTCTGTATAAATATGTATTTTTATGCATTTTTATTTAGAGACTAATTTCTTAAGCCAAGCTTAATTCTGTAATCTTTAATGTTTAGTTGTTTTGGACCCAACAAGTATCTATTTGATATTAGTCGGTACAAATAAAAGTGTTTGGGGTCACAAACTCCATGTTGGGTCATAACTTATTCCTTGTTGAGCAATCCTAATGTTTTACTTGTTCTTATTTTATTAAATGAATCCTTTTCTAGAGGTAATAAATCATGTTCCGAATGTCTCTTATTTCTTGTCAATTTTTGTTCGTGCCATGGTTTAAAATTTATTATGACTGTTTCTTTAAGGAGCAAGGGCACAGATATTTGACACGAGTCACACGACACAAACACGGAAATTTTAAAAAAATGTAGGACATTACATGTGGGGTACATATGCAAAATATATATAGATTTATACATTTATTAGATGACATAGATAAGAATAAACAATTGAATATTTAATTCAAAGATAGTAATTTATGAAGTATAATGGAGAAGATTAAGTATAAAATTATGTTTTTCTTAAATCATTGGATTTTAAGCTATTTTATTCAAACTTGTAATGTGCTTCATGCGCTGTATGTAAGCAATAAACATGTGGTGTTCCCCAAGTATTTGATCTGTGTCTGAGTCTAGAATTTAAAAAAAATAAAATAGTTGGACATGTTTAGACTTGTGTTCGATAGAAACCTAATCTTCCATTTAAACATCAAGGGTATATTAGGAAGATTGAAATATGTTAGGTTTTGTTTTAGGAATTAATTAAGCATATTGAGGTGGGTAGGTGGCCCCTTCTTGAACCCACATCAGCCTATGTATTTATTCTCATAACCAGCCCCTCCCCTGACCATTTATGCCCTTCTTATTAGGGGCCAGGCCCCAGATTTTTGAATTAAATTTCCATCCCAGGTGCTATTAGGTTTATTAGGGCATCTATTAGGATGCGATTCTTCGAAGGCCAAACTAAGCCGTTCCTCCTGTCCCTTCTGACCTCCTTTGGATTTTCAGTCTTGTAATCCCTTGAAATCATCTTCCCAAGCTTAGATCTAGGCTTTAAACGTCAAATATCCAAAGTTGGTGATCATGTGATTGAAAATTTGTTGGATATTTTATTATTAAGGTATTTGTTTTTTTAGTTTTTAAATACTCAATTTAGGTTAGATTTATCATTTCTAATCTAAAATAGTTGTTTTATGTTGGATCTTTGATGATTTGTGGGTGAATCTACAATATCTTCCATATCCTGGATTTTCCTATAAATTTTTATTTTTTCCAGTTTAGTATTCAAAATCTAGACATTTGATCTTGATGAAAGTAAAAATCTACGAATCTTATAATTTTTTCATTTTTGGAGTTTATCTTTGGTTTATTTGTTGTCTATTTTTTATTAGGTATAATAATAACTTGACAATGATTTGTTTTTGTTTGATTATTGACTAATTACTTGCAATTTATAATCTGTTAGTAATTATACCTCTGAAAGTATAATGCAGTAACATCTGTATTGCGCTACTTCGACCATGCATTTTTAGTAACATTGTGATATGGATAAAGCTTGAGTGTGCTTTATGAGATACGTTGTGTTAATCTGATACGGTCCTCAAATAGTGAAAGGTAACGTAAATTATTTAAAAAGTGGGTGATATTCCTTCTTGGCAGTGACTTGATACCCATAATAAATTGTATCATCTGTTTAGAAGTTACACAAAATTCATTAGAAATTACTAAACCTAAAATTTATAGGTTCTAGAGTAAATCATGCATAGCCCGCTAAGTTATAATACACGTGGAAGGGGGGATGTTGACATGGTAGAGCCATGAGCAGTAAGGCATAACCCAAGCACCACCTCCTAAAGAGTTTGACTTTTTAGCCACAACTCTCACAAATCTGGCATCTCGGTTGGTGCTGTCACATTTGTTACTCCATGTATCCATGTCACAGTGGCTACCATGATTTAAAACCTTATTGTATCTATGCTTGTTGTACTTCTTTTGCTAGTTTTATGTGGTAGAGTGCTAGAGTTTATCTATATAAGGTCATATCTTAATTTGAAGTCTTTGTTAAATTTGTCATTGTTGTTTGTCCTCCTATCTTTAGTTTTTTTTGGATGAGCTATTGATTATCTGTGTTTACAGTTATCTACGGCTGTTGTTTAACAACCTTCCACCTCCATGGCTTGCCCATAAAAAACCTAATTTTGAGAGCATTGTTCTGTTTTTAAGTTGGAATTTGAACTTGAGTAACTAAAAATTGATGTTATCTTTGTTTTGGGAAAACAAACCAATATGTTACACATTATATATACTAACTAATTGGAGGTGATGATATGCTGTTTACCTGGAGATATGCAGCAGTTAAAATTGTTACTAAGCGAAGCTTGAGTACTTATAAATAACTCTTTATTGAACACTTATAGTTGGCTTGTTTTCTGGCAGTCACTTATGACTGGATTATAATTATTGTTTTAGTTTATCCTCATAGTTTTCTCACTAGATTTAATATGTTTGTTGCGATTTAAGTTTCATTATTTTCATTATTTTTTATTTTTATGTATTTATTTATTTTTGGTGTGGGTTTGCTGTAGCTTGACAATGCAGTGCTTGAGTATCAAAATCAAAAGCTTGTTCAGAAGTTAGAGGCTCAGAAAGTTGAACACATTGCTCTTGAGAAAAAACATAGTCAACTGAAGGAGAAACAACAGCCGTATGATGAGACCTTAGTGGTGGTCAACAAGGCTTGGGAACAGGTAGCGTACCTTTGCATGTCACTTCCCCCAATTTTTCCTTGTTTGTGAATTTAGTTGTATTTACTCAATATTGAATATTGCTTGATGGCAATGTGGCTCCAATTTTTTCTTCTAGCTGGTTGATGGTTTGGAATCTTGCTCTATCTGCACGAAAGACTTGTTGAGCAGTGGACGAGATGCTAAAACACAATTGATCACAGAGGGTGAGGATAGTCACACACTAGTAATTTACTTCCTTTTCCTTAATCAAAATATGTTTTTCCCCCCCTTTTTTCTTTTTAAGTTTTATATTATGTATGGTGCAATATTAATTAAATTGTGCGTCTTTGTTCATTGTGCTATTGCCTTACCTTACATTTTTCTCTCCTCCCATTTGATTATTTACCTTATGTTTTTTTTCTCCTCCCACTTTATTATTTTTGTAATAAGGTCCATGTTTCTTCTTTCCTGTCAATTTTGCATAAATTTGATGTTAGTAGATTTCCTATAATGAGGGTTGTGGATAGGATGTGTGCAAAATTTGAAAGTATAAATTTAATCTCTTGGCCCTTTTGTAAAAGAAGTTGCAAGGGCATTATAAGAAGAATATATGGAATACCAACTCAGGTCCTTTTTGTGAAAAAAGTGGCAAGGGCATTATAGGAAGTATATAGAGAGCACCAACTCAGGAATTGCTGCTTATTGCTGTAGTATTTTGGGTTGGCTGGAGACTTTTTGTTTTCTTAAGTGATACTTGTCTTGACACTTAAACAAAAAATTTTGAGGAGTGCAACTATTTTGTGTGGCATGACTAGTAGGATTTTTTTGTCATTTAGTTTACATTTTGCGTGTGATTATTTTTAATTTGTTTTAGAAGGTTTTAATGTGTTTATTAGGTTTTGTTAATGCTATATTTAATAAGCCTCTTATGAACAAATTAATGCATATTGAGATGGACAAATATTCAATGAATACTTGAAAGAGACAACTCTCCCACTCCCTTGCCCCCTTCTCCTTCAATTTTTTTTCCCCGGCCCTCTGTAGTGTCTTCAGTTTCCTTTTGAGACTTCTTCCTTATCTTTCCCTTTAGTTCTTTATGTTTTGTCTTGTTTTCCAATATTCTGTTGGCTCTATCTTTCATCCAATTTTGTAACTCCTCTTCTTTTTGTCTTCCACATCCTCTTTTGATTGTCATATTTCTCCATTTGGATTTTTATCCCTATTAAAGGGACGCATGAGTTATTAAACTTGGCAAAATACTATAAATTGGATTTTTTTTAAAGATATAAAAGTGTGAACAAAGTAATAAAAATAGGAGATAGGGTTGCTAAACTTAAAGCATATGATAAACTAGGGTGAGGGATAGGAAGTCTAGAGAAATTAATCTTAATAACTTCATAAAAAATGAGAGTTAAGTATTGTTGGTGCTAAATGAGGAAATCAAAGAGAGGTGAAGAAATTATTTTAAGAAAATATTGAATGAAAATCACACAGGGAACGTGGTATTAGCCTATTAGAAGAAATTGGTAATAATTGGGAGATGAGAAACTTGGTTTTTCTATATATTGGGGTGTTTGAAGTGAAAATTGGACCCCTTGATGTAAAACAATTTGGGATGGAGAAGGTATAGTTTCATTTTGAGCCTCCGCCTCCACATTTTGAAATTATTTTGGTTTATTCTAGTGCATATGTATCTGCTTTGTGTGTCTTTTCTGCGTGAAATAATCACTGAGGCACTAACGGTTTTGATTTCTAATTTCTTCTTGAGAGACTTTTTGACCTGGCTTGCTGCTTGTGCTGAACTGGATGCAAATTGTTCTTCAATCATCCTACATAATTGTTAGTTCTATGTTAACAAGGAAATGCCAGTCACTTCCAAATGTACTTGCTGGTTAAGGGTTTTTCTTTCTCTTTGTTTTTTAGATGGGCCTTTGTCTACCCCAGAGAATGCCTTTTTAGGCAGACTGTTAGAAACAGGTGCAACTGAAAGTAGCTCTGTAATTAATTCCCTCAACCAGAATGAAGAAGATACACAAATAGCTGTTAAAAAGTCCAAGAACGTATTATCCAATATAGTGGCAGCCATTAATGAGCTGTGGTACTTGAAGGATGGATTGCAGGCTACAGTTTTGAAGGCACTTCCAGAAGATGGTAAGACTAATGGGGTCCATGATACTACTTCTAATATCTACTTCCTGCCTATTTACTTTTGAGTTTTTCCCTCAAATTTTTTTTTTGTATACTTGTCTTTCCTCTAGTTTCATGCAGAAAAAAGGCTTCCACCGATTTACAGACAGAAGTCCGGAATCTGAGAGTGGCACTGGGGGATCTTTATTTGAATCACAAATCATTAGCAAGGGAACTGCAGTGCCATCGAGATACTGATGCGAAGAATAAAGCTGAGCTTAAACGTTTGAGGGGTAACTTACTACACCTTAGCAAGATCATTGTTTATTTACTGTAAATGTCATCCAAGCATTCAATTCTATTTTGATACCATCCGAGTGTTCTTCACAGTAAAATTCATCACTCTTACATGTATCTGATTTAGTCAGTCAGTCAGCAAAAAAGTTGCTTGTTCAACCATAGAAGGTGAAATTAAGCATTTGGTCAGATTGTGAAAAGAAAAGAGTCTTTCCATTGTTGATTGGCAATTGCTGAGTTCCATGCAGGGGCATCAACTATTTTTTAGGGTTCTTAAGGCATGGTATTTTATAAAAGTTTTTAGGTGTGATCCAAGTGTGCTTATTCGTAATCTATGAAGCACGAACACTTGAACTTAGTTGTTGTAGTTGTGTGTGACAATAACATGCCTCTGACCCAGGCGTGTCTCAGCTTTATATTATTTTTTCTCTGCCCACACACTTTGGGATCAAGTCGCAGACACCTCTTGTCTCTAGACATTCTCAAGATACAGTTATCTAGCCACGAGCTGTAAAGAGTCTCATAAATTTATAATCACCGTTATGTAAACTTGTTGTTTGTGTTAATAATGATCATGTAATATTCTATTTCTTACTATTTAAATGATACTAATAGTAATAAGTAGCATTATTTGGTGTCTTTTTGGGCATTTGTATCCCCTCCTTTTAAAGGAGTTCCCTTGTTTTTGATCTCTAGGGATTGGGCCGTTGTTTGCCTTCCCTAGGGCTATGACTTTTTTTTTTTTTTTTCTTTCTTTCCCTGTATGAGGACTTCTTGTCCTCTTTCTCTTTTTATTGTTAATAAAATTTTGTTGTTGCTCTAAAAAAAAATAAAAAAAATAAGTAGCATTCTTCTCCAGTCTCCCTCCCTTAATTTTAGAATTAGAGTTTGATTGTTGAAGTTGTTGAATTGCAATTCTAAATTAATGTTTGTTTGTTGAAATTGCTAATTTTTTCTTTTTTCACTTGTAATGGTTATAGAAGTGCACACCCACGATTTCTGATGTTGATGAAGGCAAGCAAATCTAATGTAATGGTTTTATAATTGATAAATAGTATTCTATATTGAATAAAGTTTAAATTATAGATTGAGTAGTTTTTTCATGTGGAATTAGTATTAGTTTTTCATTATTTTTAGTTCTTTGTGGATGTAATATTCATATACGTAGCAACTAAGAAAATATAAAGTATTTTTTTCCCTGTATCCCTGTTATGTCCGTATCCAGAGTTCTTGAAAATCACTGTGTCCCATGTCCGTAGCCATACTTCTTAGCTTGTAATTGCACCAATTGTTCCTCAGAGGCATGTGGTGGGCATGCTATATAGCTTTGGTCACTTTTATATGTTAGCCTTTAATTATTATCTTACAGATTGCCTTGATGTTCAACAATGGTCGCCATATGTTTCCTAAATAATTGACATATTTGCTTAGCTTTTTTTATTTTCTATGTGATAGTTGAAAGTGATTTTGTTACGTTATGGACTGCATTTGTAATAGCTTAAGATATAGTTGTTTATTCTTGTATCTCTGATTTCATGTGTCATTTGATAGTTTATATTTGAGTCATTCACCTCTTAAATTGTGTTATTGTACTCATCTTTTTTTAATGAACTATTTCCCCAAAAGGTCAGTAGATGGTCTGCAGGTCTGACTATTGCCTTGTTGTTTCTTGAAGTGGAACTGGAGAGTACTGTTGTAGAATTAGAAGAAAGTAATTGTAAATTGGCGACTCTAAAAACAGAGAGAGATGCAGCAAAGAGGGCATTTTTCCCTGCCCTAAATTTGGTGAATAAACCTGTTGCTGTTGATAAAACCAAAGATAAACAAAAAGATTTGCAAAATATGGAGTCCGCTCTCAAGGAGTTATTGGTAATAAGCTAGCATCTTTTTTTCCTACTTGTTTGCTTTTGGTTTTGAAACTGGTAACTATATCAATTGATTTGAGGTCCTTCACAGGACCAAGCCTCTTGTCGGCTACTTGAGCTCAAGCGTTTCCATGAAGAAAGGATAGGAATATTGAAGCAGTTATCTGATATGCAGGTTAACTTAAATATTGCTTGTCTTTTTCTTTTTTCAGTAGAAGTTCAAATGTTGCAATATTTGAATATTCCTATTGCTAATTTTCTCTCATGCTTTGAACGGTGATTTTCGCTCAACAGAATACTTTGAAGAATGTGAAGGGTATTTCCTTGTCCCAAGCCTATGTCTTGGTAAGAGAGCAGCTTGCAAAGTCGAAAGCAGATTTAGTCCAGTATCAAGCACTATTCGAGAAACTACAGGTTGTAACTGGTCGGTAGTTTCATTTATGCCTCTGTATTTCATTTTTATGAAAGTATTATGTTCAAATGCTGACTGTTCTTTTTATTATTATTAAAACTGTAGGCTGAGAAGGATAACCTTGGCTGGCGAGAAAAAGAAATGAACATGAAAAATGATTTAGTTGATGTTTTCAATCGAAATGCAGCAGTTGCTGAGTGTAGAACAACTGAGCTGCAAATAGAGATACAGAAACAAATTAATGAAAAAAATCTGATTGAAACCAGGCTGGAAGAAGCATCAAGGGAACCTGGTATTAGCAATCCTGATGATTTCCTTTTGATCTTCATTTTATACATGCTCTCTTTGTTTTGATATTTTATTGCACTGTTGTGATTATTTCAGGTAGGAAAGAAATCATTGCAGAGTTTAAATCATTGGTTTCTTCATTTCCTGAGGACATGGGCAGTATGCAGAGTCAGCTGCGTAAATACAAAGAGGCTGCTTCAGACGTTCATTCTCTGCGAGCTAATGTTCAATCTCTTTCTACTATTCTTGATAGGAAGGTGGGTATCTTTGATATAATTATCATATTCTTGGACACAGATGAGGAGTTAAACCTTGTTTTGTCTAACAGGCTAAAGAGTTGAAAAAGTTGTCTCTTAGATCAACTGACCAAGCTGCTGAAATGCAGAAGTTGCAATCTGTGGTACGTGTTTTTTTCTTTTTAAATTATTTGAAATTTTTGTTTATTATTTAAAGCTAAAATGCCAACTATCACAGGGATAAGATGTTCTGAGCTATCTGAAGTTGTCTGACTTAGTTTTGACTTCCTATTATTACGAATTACATAAAGAAAACTATTTTGTTTATTTTGTCTTCCTTGCATGTGGCAGAAGTTTATTTTGTTCCTAGACTTCTCTGTTTGGACCTCTTATCCAAATAATTAGTTTTGTTTGCATATTCATCTAGTTGTACACTAACTGCATCAAATTCTGTGTTTTAGTTATTTTTTGTTCACAATTTGTAGTGAATTCAACAACCATAGGGATATCATGGTTGGAGCTTTGCGAGTTCATGCATAATTTTGCCTTTCTATAGCTCTGTGCCAAGAATTCTATAATTTGAGCATCTTTTTCTCATGATATGTCATGTTTACATCCATTTAATTGTTACACTTCTGTATGTAATAGTATAAATTCTAAACCGCTTGTTGCTTGGGAACCACTTTATCTAATTAACATAATGCATAATGAGATATAATAAAAAGAGGATTCCAAGTGGGAGGAAATTTAAATCTCAATCCAACATTATAAATTATTGATTATGTTAGTTTGGCTGTGCACATGAGGTGACTAGTTGTTTCATTGGGATTTTTGACAATGAAGTGTTGGCCTCTTATTTCACTGTTACCACAATTCCTTGAGAGAGGGTGTGAAGCGAAGTCCTACATTGCCTGAGTACTAAAGTAATGTTAAGCATATAAGTGTGAGGGCACCCTCACCTCAATAGCCAGCTTTTGGGGTTGAGTTCTACCCAAGACCTTGTAATAGAATGCATCATCACTCGAAACCTTTAATTGAATCAAAATTGAAAAAATCCACTAAAGACAAAAAAATCCAATTTTATTGGAAAGGCAAGGAAAATTGTTTTTTAGTGGATTAATTCAATTTTGATCCGTTAAAAAAAAATTTAAAAAAAATTAGGGGCTTTCACTCTAGAAGCTCCTAAAAAGTAAATGTTTTTGACAAAAATTGAAAATTGAAAATAAGTTCTGAAAAAGGCCAAAAGGGGAAGAAAAAAAAAAAAAACTCATATAAAAGCTGGCTTAGAAGCTGTTGTTATACAAATTCAAATCCCATTTGAAAATTAAAGGCAATAAACGATACTTAAAACCTCCAAATTTGTATCGCATAATGTTATTTTCTACTATTAATGTTTTTAAATATTTTATAGTTTGGTATCTGTGTAATTTTTGAATTATTTGAAGTCAAAACTTGAGGAAGATATGCAATACATCCAAATAGTTTTTCTTAGCATGTATCCTTGTGGTTCTTGAGTATGTTGTTGTTTTGTTTGTCCTTTTCTTGTTTTTGAATAAATTTTTTTGTTATTAAAGGAGGCGAAAAAGAATAATTTCATTACAGAAACAAATTCTTGTTTTTTGAAAAATATAATTTCCAAGCTATGTAACTTTGCATTTCTTCATGCAGTTACGTGATTTGAAGGAGAGTGATATGGAGTTGAAGCTCATTTTGGAAATGTATAGGCGTGAATCCATTGATTCAAGGTTGGTGTATCTATGCAAGATACTAAATGTTACATTTGTTTTAATTGGCTTTGATATATTCTCCACCCCCCCCAATTACTTTGGCTTGAAGTAATCTAGTCAATGTTATTAGTGAAAAATGATAATTTCCTTCTTTTCAAAGTGTACCAAACATTTTGTATTTCTTCACCTTTTGATTTAGCGCGTTATAGCAATTATATGGTGTAAAGGTGTATCTTCAAGAAAGATGCTTGTGGCTTTTACTTTTTTTCCCCCTTCCCTATGAAAATTGTTTTGCTTTTTATTTAGGAAAAAATCCATTTTATGCCTTATGGTATTTCCTGGAGCACTTCACACTTGTTGCTTTTAAAAATAGCCTAAAAGAACTCAAATGGTTTTAGACTAAAGTGCAATGCCAACACCGTGGCAGTTTTAAAAAGATATACATATATATATCCCTAATTTTTATTTTATAACTATATCCAAGAGGCATCCTGAGGTTGGATTGGGTTCCTATTGCAAATTGAGGTTGATGATACATGATAAATTGTAGAAAACCTCTTCACGATGTCAGTTTACCTTGGCACGACTCAAATTTAATATGAGCTTCTTGATGTGTACTTGTTTGCTATTGAGAGAAGGGGTGGCGACATGGATAAGGAGGTGAGAGGCAGTGTTGGTTGTGGGTGAGTGGAGAGGGAGTGGCAGGGGTGGTGGTGAGCTAAGAGGGGTGGAGGTGGGGAGGAGGGAGGGAGTGGGTGGTTGGTGGTGGCAAGGAGGTGGTTAGGGGTTAGGGTAAGGGTTAGGTTCTTGGAAAGAAGATGGTTAGGATTAGGGTTTTCGGGAAGAAGAGCAAATGTGTCCTTTGACATTATAATTTGATTTTGGTTCAAAATTTTCCATTTCAACTCTCAAATTAGGTGTGTGTGGCACAAATTCCATTAATTTGGGCGGAATTAGTTACGGCGAGGAGGTAAAATGCGAATGATCAAAACCATATAAAGGGGTCTTTGACTATTTTTAAATGTGAAGGGGCTGAAGTTCTTTAGGGTAAAATGGAATTTACCCATTTATTTATTTATTGATAACTTTATATGCTCTTTCTATTGAAAGAGTTTTTTTAAAGGCTGAATTACAAAGTTTTTGGTTGAGATAAATATGTTCCACTAAAAGGTGAAAGGGAGTGGTTGTCGTCCTTGGGAGAAGGAAGCTACACTATGTGAAGGCAAGAGGAGGAACATGGTTGACATTCACTTGTAAATGCATATTATTTGGTGGTGGGTGAAGAGCTTTTGATGGTCGAGGAACATTGTTGAGATTCACATGTAAACGCGCATTATGTGGTGGTCAGTGAAGAGCTTTTGGTGGTTGATTTCTTGTTGGGAATGACTGATGGGGCTATTTTTTTCTATTTATTTATTTGTTTATTTTTTCAGCTTAGAAAAAGGGTGCCCATGGATGAGTTTGCTGCCAAATCTATGTTACCTAAAACATGGATCGTTCTGGTACACGGAATAGGAACGGGAACGGGAACATGGTACGCCACATTTGCTAAAATGTGGTACGATAAGAGTAGATTTATATATATTACACTCAAGAATTTAAGGTACTTTTAGGTCAAGTTTGGCAACTCCAATATAATCCATCTTTTTATCTTTTTATTTTTTTTTCATTACATCACCTTTCTACTTTTCTGCACATCTTTTCGTAAAAAGACAAAAAGTACACTTATTTAGGTCATCCCAAACAACCCCTTAGAGTACTTTCTTTAATGATTAAGTATCCCATAAAATTTTTTCTTCTTTTTTTATGTAACAAATCATTTCTATGAAAATTATGACCCATTTTTTATTTTTTGTCTTGTCAAAACTTAACTCACTTTAGATTTTAGTTCATATATTTAATTATTTTTTTTCTCCTAAGATAACATTTAAGGAAATATATTGGAAAAAAATTTGGGAATCACTGCAGATCACTAAATTTACTATTTTGGAACGAAAGTGTACCATGTTTTGGAACGTGTGTACCAATACGTAATTCGCTAGGGTATTAGTGTTTTCTGGTAACATAGTGCCAAACCCAGAATTGAACTAAGGTTGGCCAAAAATTTTGAGTAAGAACTTAACAAACCAGAATTTTAAACCTAACTGAACTAAAATTGGGTTGGTTCGGTTTGGCTTTCTAATAATATGAATATTTTAGAAATATCAATTTGCATTGCATCTGCTCATGCAAATTTCGTTTGATAAAACTCTTATTATTCTGTTAAAATCAAGATTTAGTTTAAAGGATGAGTTATACCAAAATTAAGAGTTAGCTTAAAAGACCTTGAATTATACCAGCAATGCTCAGTAAGGAGTTCAAGTTGAGTAGTCCTAAAGCCACTATAAAGAACAATACATGTTGAAGAAAACAATAAAATGGTTTGCTTTAAAACAATGAATAGGGATGAGATGTTTTTCCCTCTAAAGAGCAACAAGCAGATAGTCCCTTGGAGGTCATGGCATTTAATTTTGCGTGTTGGGTTCTTACATTTCACTCTAGATTTGAACTTTGTCTGATCCCATGTGGGTCTGTGTATATATTTCTACCTTGTTTTCTTGTACACAATTCATGTGCCCCATTTTTGTTACTGCAAGTAGGTATTTGCTCTGGGAGGGCTTGTTTGGTTTGTTTTTGGGAAAAATTTTTGGGAAAAATTCTCTACAAACAAATTTTCAAGAGTAATCAAACCAAACAAATTTTTCCAAAAAAAATCTCAAAATTTTGTTTGGTTACCTACTTTCCAAAATCACTCTCTCTCTCATACACATCAAATCAATCACTTTTTTTAAAACTCTCTCCCCAAAACAATTTTCCAAAACCATTTCTAAAAAAAGGCAAACCAAACAAGTTTTCGTACTTTTTATCTCAAAAACTACTCTACAAACACAAACCAAACAAGCCCTTCATGTTTTTCAGCTTGTTACCAAAACCAGCATACCTTATCCATTTTTCCATAACCGCATGAGAAATTATCTTCTTTTTAAGATTTTTTTTCGCACTACAAGGTTTATCCAGTCAAAAGGATATTGAAAGACTTGCCCACATGCCCAAAGTTCTCACCTGCATATTTTCTGAACAGTTGCTAGAGCAAACGCAGATTTCTTGCCATTGTACTTCACTGCCACTTGTTCAAGGTTTATTTTTGACGTGTGTTTTTGTGCTTCGACAATGTCGTGGAATCACTGATAAAATGCATTGATTTGAGCCAATAAATCATGACACATTCTTTAAGATGCTTTCCACCTTTTATTGAATCAATAAATCATGAAAAATCTTTCTGCAACAACCAAATAGGCATGTTCTTATATCAGTGGGAGCTAAAATTGAAACAAAAAATGGCGATTTTTATAACGAACGGGACATTTATACAGTTATTTACACTAACTTTAGCAGGGAGATATTTGTAACCAATCTATGATACCAAGTGCATATTTCAGCTTTGTTTTTTCAATATCAATTTGCTGACAAAGCTTATTGCGCTTAGTGGATATGGTTTTTTGTAGTCAATTCATGTCCTTAGATTGATAATGCCAAGATCTTGTGGATGGTATTTGGTTGCAAATAATATAATTATTACATAACTGCAGGGATGTCTTAGAAGCTAGAGATTCTGAATACAAGGCATGGGCTCATGTTCAGAGCTTGAAGTCCTCTCTTGATGAGCACAATCTGGAATCGCGAGTTAAAACAGCAATTGAAGCTGAGGCCACCTCTCAGCAAAGGCTAGCCACGGCAGAAGCTGAGATTGCTGACTTGAGACAGAAGTTGGAAGCTTCTAAAAGGTTTATTTCATATTTGAACGATGTGCTTGAAATGTCATTATGATTGTCGTCTAAAAAGGCTATCACTATGTGGACTCTTCCACTCTTGAGCTAGTTATCAGTTCAAGTGTCTGTCAAATAGGTGCTATGTCTGCTAAGTTTTATCTGAAACTTTATCCTATGGATCTTGAGCTGAGTCATAATTGATTTGTTCTGTTATTTTATGCTGCAGTTTTATATGTTGATCCATTTCACATGTATTGGTTTTTTGGTGCTAACTGAAGTTTATATGATTGCTGAGTATTGGCATTATTTAGTTAATATTATCCTGGATGTTACCCATTCTTACAATCCTTTTTCCCCTCTTTTTTCTCCAGTGTATATAAATTTATAAGAAACCCTGATACATTTTGATCTATGCTATTTCAGGGAAAAGTCCAGGCTTTCAGATGTCCTGAAATCCAAACATGAGGAAAATGAAACCTACCTATCTGAAATAGAGGTTAGGTTCCTGTCCCATTATATGGATATGATAATTTGTCTGCAATGTATTTGTGAAGTAGTCCTGATGTTATTGGTATTGTTTCTCCAGACTATTGGTCAGGCATATGATGATATGCAAACTCAAAACCAACACCTCCTGCAGCAAATCACAGAGAGAGATGATTATAACATCAAGGTGAAGTTT